>JAJPUD010004044.1:201381-215330 GCA_023553655.1 Myrmecobius fasciatus
ATGGAATAAATTTATGTCCAAAGAAGAACTGGAACTCTTAATTGAAAACCAGATAGATAACTTTGACTATATTAAGTTAAAAAGTTTTTGTACAAACAAAACCAATGCAGTCAAGATTAGGAGGGAAGCAATAAATTGGGAAATCATCTTTACATTTAAGGGTTCTGATAAAGGTCTCATCTCTAAAATATATAGAGAATTGTCTCACATTTATAAGAATTCAAGCCATTCTCCAATCGATAAATGGTCAAAGGATATGAACAGACAATTTTCAGAGGATGAAATTAAAACTATTTGTAGTCATATGAAAAGGTGCTCCAAATCACTATTGATCATAGAAATGCAAATTAACACAACAATGAGGTACCACTACACACCTGTAAGATTGGCTAAAATGACAGGAAAAGTTAATGATGAATGTTGGAGGGGATGTGGGAAGGCTGGGACACTGATGCATTGTTGGTGGAGCTGTGAACGAATCCAGACATTCTGGAGAGCGATTTGGAGCTATGCTCAAAAAGTTATCAAACTGTGCATACCCTTTGACCCAGCAGCATTTCTGTTGGGTTTGTATCCCAAAGAGGACATAAAGGAAGGAAAGGGCCCCACAAGTGCAAAAATGTTTGTGGCAGCCCTTTTTGTAGTGGCTAGAAACTGGAAACTGAATAGATGCCCTTCAATTGGATAATGGCTGAATAAATTGTGGTATATGAATACTATGGAATATTATTGTTCTGTAAGAAATGACCAGCAGGACGATTTCCAAGAGGCCTGGAGAGACTTGCATGAACTGATGCTGAGTGAAATGAGCAGAACCAGGAGATCATTATATACAGCAACAACAATACTATATGACGATCAATTCTGATGGACATGGCTCCCTTCAACCATGAAATGTTTCAAACCACTTCCAATTGTTCACTGAAGAAAGCCATATACACCCAGAGAGAAGGATATGAAATGTGGACCACAACATAACATTCTCATACTTTTGATTGATGTTTGCTTACATGGTCTTTCTTTTATCTGATATGTCTTTTGTGTAGATAAGATTTTTCTTGCACAACAATGATAAGTTTGGAAATATGTATATATATATTCGATTTGTCAAGTATTTTAACATAATTAACATGTAGTGGATATCCTGCCATCTAGGGGAAGGGTGGGGAGTTGGGGTGGGGAATTTGTAACAGAAGCTATGTAAGGGTTAATGTTGAAGAATTACCCACACATATGTTATACAAATAAAATAAATTTTAAAAAAAGAATTTTTATTCCATTTTTCCCTCTTTCTCTTCCCTTTCCCACCCAGCAAGCAAATGATATTGGTTAAATATGTGCAAGTCTTTTAAACATATTTCCATACTTGTATTCTGCAAGAAAAAATCAGACTAAAAGAGAAAAAAAAACATGAGAGAAAGGGGAAAAAACAAAAGTAAAAATACTATGCTTTGATGCACATTCAATTTCCATAGTTTTCTCTCTGGATGCGACTGATATTTTCCATCTCAAGTCTATTGGAACTGTCTTGAATCGCCACTTTGTTGAAAAGAGGCAGCAACTTAGTATTATTGTGAATTTTGACCATGTGGGACCCATTAAAGGATCTTGAGATCCTTTGACTATGAGAAATTCACTGTTCTTGGATTATAAATTACAGAGAAGTTATATTGGTTTCATAGATGGAGTTTCCTCATCTAGGAGTTCCCTAATCCAGTGAAATCACTGGTCTATTTCTTATGCTTGTTAAAGAGGAAAGAAAGGCATCATTAATGACATTTATTATAAATTGTTCCTCATCTTGTCTTCTGTATATGTAGTATTTTGATAGAGTTCTTAAGTTTATTACAATTTTTTTAAAACAATGTGATCATTATGGAAGATTATGTGTGTGTGTGTTTTGTGTGTGTGTGTCTGTTTTTGTGTGTGTGTTTTGTGTGTGTCTGTTTTGTGTGTCTATTGTATGTGTGTGTGTCTGTTTTGTGTGTGTGTCTGTTTTGTGTGTGTGTGTCTGTTTTGTGTGTGTATGTCTGTTTTGTGTGTGTGTCTGTTTTGTGTGTGTGTCTGTTTTGTGTGTGTCTGTTTTGTGTGTGCGTGTGTCTGTTTTTTGTGTGTGTATGTTTTGTGTGTGTGTATGCTTTTTTTGTGTGTGTCTGTTTTGTGTGTGTGTGTGTGGCTTGTGAGTCACATAGAGAGATGATAAAAAGTCTAGTTTTCCTATCAGGGAGTTGGAGGAGGACAGTGTCTTCACTGCCAGCATGATAGCTTACAGTGGAGTTTTTCCCAGACTGGGGGGCTCTCCTGTTCCAAGAAGGTTATCAGGTTAGAATTTATCAGTCATCCCTCCAGGATGGTCTAGGAATATGAGACTAGATTCAGAGGGAACGCTACTTTCTCATAACTCATAATGAAAAGTGTAGCCCTTGGCTTATGTCTCCCCCACCAAATACTATAAATAAGAAATATTAAATGAATCAATTTATCCGATCAAAATAGCCAACAGAAATTAGAGATGTTCTAGGGATTAGAATATGCCAGAAAATACACAAAAGTGAAAGATTTAGGGAAGGTTTCTGCTTGAACTAGGAAAGGGATATTAGTCTCTATCAAGGCAGGTCTTCCCTCAGAGGTCTCAGAATTTTAGACCTTGGAAATTGAAGGTCACCTATTGGGACAGCTCTTACACATGATGATGGTTTGGGGGGCTGCCCTCTACCACTCAAAGTCTTTCTCCTCTGTCTCCCTGGCACTCCTTTCTCCCCATGTTTTTCCAAAAGTACCTGTAAAAACCCAGACAACCAGAACTCATGGCTTCCTTGACCCATATGATACCACACAAAACAGCCCCAAATTTGGGGGGCATTCTATTTGATAAAATTACATAAATTGTTTTCTATCTGCTTTACTCTGCATAAGCTCTCATTTCCCAGGATCCTCTGAAATAATTTCTTTCATTATTTAGTAGAGCTCAATAATATTACATTGTATGCACAGTATAATAATACATTTTAATAGAAGAGCAATTTTTAATTTTACCCGTTGTCTATTTCATATATAAATTGCATTACATGCCACCATTAACATTTTTTGAAAATTGCAATATTTTGTTTTTATATTACCCTCTTCTCCAAATAAAACTTTCTCTCCTCAAGGAGAGGAAAATAGTCCAGCAAAACTGAAACATCAGTTAATCTGACAATACATGCACTTTTCCATACCCATAGCCTTCCATTTATATATATATATACATATATATATACATATATATATATACATACATGTACACACATGTACATATTTGTAGAAGAGAGGTGTTTTCTTATTTCTTATTGGGGATGTGCTTGGTCATAATTTTGTAGTGTTTAGTTTTATTTTCTTTTCCAACAAGTAATCATTAATGTATGTTCAGGGAAATGGAGATATAAAGACAAAAACAAAAACAGTTTCTGCTTTCAATAAATTTACATCTATTTTGAAAGATAAGGCAGTGATTATTTATCAAGTACTTATTATATGTCAGGCATTGTGTTAAGCACCATGGCTACAGGTACAAGCATACCTCTCTATGCACCAAACACACTAACCTGTCACTGACTGTTTAGAGATTATTGGGGGAAGAGAGGATGTCAAAAGGAAGTTGAAAAGTAGTATTAGGGGGAGAAGGCTGTGGGGACAAAATCTAGAAAATCACAACTATCATGTTCTAGGATGAGGAAGGGGGAAACAACACATATATAGATAACTCATTATAGTATATGCAAAGTAAATACAAATTAATTTATGAGGACAAGGTCCACAAACAATTGAGGGACATGGGAAAAGGCTTTATATAGATAAGTAGGGTATCCAAGGGACTGGAATGAAAGAGAGCATAGTAGGCAAATGGATAATTGTTTTCACTCATCTTTAATCATTGTACATACTGACTAGGAATCCAATTCATTATAATGACAAGAAGAATGGAAATCCAGTCCCTTGTTTAGGGTACAAAGTTCCATTTCCAGCACAGGAGAAAAAACTAGGATACAGGAAGCTAATTTATGTATAGAATGCTAAACTATAGGTACATAGATTATTGTTCATTGAATCCATCTTGACTCAGCTGAACACAAAACCCGGGCTGTTATTGTTTTCTCACTGAAAGTAAGGAATTTAACAAAATCTCTCATGCTCTCCTTGTGGACAAGATCGGAAAAAACAAAGGCTTGATGATAGTTAAATAGATTCATAGCTGGTTAATCGACTAGACCTGAGAAGTGTTGATTAATGGATCAATGTTAACCCAGAGGGAGATCTCTCATACTTACAGCAGGGCTCTGTCCTTGGTCCTGTCCTACTTAACACTGATCACATGAAAGATGAACTTATCAAGTTTATGGATGGCACATATCAAGGTCAAGGACATGGCTCTGGGATGAGCATTTGAGATCTCTATTTTTAGATAATATATAGGGCAGCATACATTTATAAAATGATTATGATTTTAAATATAATTGCTTGTCCTGATATATTGGCTTAAGTTTTGCAAAATATTTTCTTTGCAACCATTCCATGAAGTGAGTATATGCATTATTATCTCTAGAGTACAGATGAGGAAGCTGAGGTTCAGAGAAATTAAATGACTTTTATAGCTATTAAAGGACTTCTTTGAGTGATTCTAAGCTTCCTGCTTTACAGATGAGGAAATTTAGGCCTGTAGAAGTTGAAATATTTGCCCATTATACTGGTAGTATTGTCTGGAGTAGAATTTGAACTCAGATCTTCCTGACTCCAGGTTCAGCCTTCTTTTCAGTGTGCCACTTAGAAAACATGGTGCAGTCCCAGGGGATATTTATATAATACCTGAAGTTTTAAAAGCACTATACATATTTTCTTTTTTGGCTTCATAGTACTCCCACAAATAGGCACTAAAGGGTTTATTAAACCCATTTTACAGATGAGGAAACAGATTTGGAGAGGTCAAGTAATTTGTCCATATTAGCAAAGATCAGAGATGAGATTTGATTCTAGGTCTTCTTGACTCCATATTGAAGTCTTTAAAATAAGCAAATAGTAGAACTGTCATTATCCTTATTGTGCAGATGGACAGACACTTTACATTGTACATACTGACTAGGAATCCAATCCATTTTAACAAGAAGAATTGAAATCCTGTCCATTGTTTAGTGTACAACGTTCCATTTCTAGGGAAGGAGGAAAAACTAGGGTGCAAAAAGTTAATTTATTCACAAAGAGCTAAATTGTAGGTACTAGATTATTGTTCATTGAATCCATCTTGACTCAGTTTAAAACAAAGTCTGGATTTGTATTATTTTCTCATACAAAATAAAGCATTTAATGAAATCTCTCATCTCTCCTTGTGGACAAGGTAGATTAAAAGGACTTGCCCATGATGACACTGGCAGCACATTTCAAGGCTGGGATTTGAACTCAACTCAGATCTTCTAACTCTTGTCAATAATATGTTGGATATGAAAGGACTCCAAAAATGTGGTGATGTATGGGGCAACTAGGTGGTGCAGTAGATCTAGCACTATCCCTGAAGTCAGGAAGACCTGAGTTCAAATCTGGCCTCAGACACTTAACACTTTCTAGCTATGTGACCCTGAGCAAGTCACTTATCCTCAATTGCCTCAGAAAAAAAGAAAAAAAAAGAAAATGTGATGTACTATATAGTTTTGAGACATTATTGTATTATCCAAAAGTCCCAAAATGAAAATCCTCTTTTATTCTTCTAGCATGGATGTAGAACGGTGCAGTAAATACAGCTCTGTTCTTGGAATCAGGAAGGCTCATTTTCCTGAGTTCAAATCCAGCCTTAGACATTTTCTATCTTTATGACTGAGTCCTTTAACACTATTTGCCTCAGTTTCCCCATCTATAAAATGAGCTGGAGAAGGAAATGGCAAATCACTTCAGTTACTTTGCCTAGAAAACCCCAAATGGGGTCATGGAAAATTGAATATGACTGAAATGACTTGAACTATAGAGATGATCAGAAGATAACTTGGGGAATCCTTTAAAAATAGTTGTCTTCATGTAGCCTCAGGATCATAAGTAGGGAGGGGAAAAAGAACCCAGAGATCATTGAGTTTAATCCCCTCATTTTACAGAAAGTGATACTGAGGCTCAGATCAGATGAGTGATATGCCCAAGGTAGTACAGATGGCAAGCATTAAAGGAGAAATTTAAACTCATTTCTGCTAACTCCAGGGACAGCATTCTTTCCACTTTACTTCTTGGTTCCCTCTAATTTCCTTAGAGCCTCTTCCTGCACACTCCATTCCCTCCTATTGGATTCCACAGGCTCATATAAAATATGGTAATTTTAATACAGATGCTTCTATTAAACTGGATTTGAAGGCCATATTTTACTCTGAGGACTGAGCAGGAGTCATGGAAATGACTAGGTAGTATCTTCCTCATTAGGCTAATGCATGCTCAACCCTACATTGAGGTGACAATCCTTCTTTCAAAACCTTCTCAGGATGATATTGGACTCTTTCCGAACTAGAGGTTGGAAAGAGTGGGAAGAACTGATGGTCTGAGTAGTGATGAAAGACTAAATGTTAACTAATAGAATTAATTTTAATTTCAGATCCCAGCCAGCTGGCTACAAAGCATGATTGTGTCTCCTTACTCACTGACATGGGGACCTCAATTTAATGTTAACTGACCTTGAAATTCTTTGCAATTGGGGGAGACAATTTTGTAGTTCCTACTATTTTAGTCAGCCCAAACACATCTGATACCTTGTCTTTGTCGAGTGAACCACCAGACCTCCTCCAAGAGAAAATATATTGTGATAGGAAGAGGATCAGATTTAGAATCAGAAGAAAATCTAGGATTCATGTCTGTATGATGGGTACAAAAGTATTATCTACCTCAGGATTATTTGGGAGTGCAAACAATGTAAACACTTTGATATTTCATCAATGTGCCTTTTCCCTCTAATGATACAAATCATGACTAACCTATACCTTATTGTCCTGTGAGACCCTTATTTCCCATAAATCCTCCACCAGAGTTCACCCTATAAGTTGAGGGCCTTTTTCCTGTTATCTTCAAATTGTATGGGTGCCAAGTCCGTCCTGTATCCCTTACTCTAGCTATATAACTGGGCTACTTCCTTTTCTTGTCGTACATCTTTTGATGTACATCTTTTATGTCACTTCATGGGCATCATTCATCATCTGTAATATGCTGAAACTATTTACGCCCATCATGCATCTCTCTGTGGCCCTTTTATTGACCTTCAATTTTGATTCCTCAAAGACTATGTCATGCTATGATTTGTAGCCATCTTATATCCTGGATGAATGCTATTGTTAAAACGATACTATTTTATTTCAAGAAGGAGCCTGGAGTCATTGGAATCACTGCACAATTTCCCAAAGGTGATAGAGGCTATTCTCTTATTCAATTCTGGGCCCAATTCTTTGTCCATGTTCAATGGCTACCCAAGATATAGGTATTATCAGATCAGCTTTACCCATCTAATTGCACATTAGGGAGTTATGGTAGGTCTACAAGTTAAGACAAAATGACCATTCAACTGAACAACTAGTTTTCTTTATTAGTTTTTCCTTTGTGGCTAGAGCTTTTGAATGTTGTTTTGTTATTTGTCCTTTGTTCTTAATGAGGACCCCACAAAGTGGTAGAGTCAGTTAAATGACATCCAAGTCACCACAATGTCATTGTTCCTTGTCAAACAAGAACATATGGAGGAGCAGTGTTTCTACTGGGCCTATATACCAAAGAGATTTTAAAGGAGGGAAAAATGTTTGTGGCAGCCCTTTTTGTAGTGGCTAGAAACTGGAAACTGAATGGATGCCCATCAATTAGAGAGTGGCTGAACAAATTATGGTATATGAATGTTATGGAATACTATTGTTCTGTAAGAAACGGCCAGCAGGATGATTTCGGAGAGGCCTGGAGAGACTTGCATGAACTGATGCTGAGTGAAATCAGCAGAACCAGGAGACCATTATACACAGCAACAAGACTATACACGATGATCAATTCTGATGGATATGGTTCTCTTCAACAATGATGTGATTCAAACCAGTTCCTATTGTTCAGGCTGAAGATAGTCATATACATCCAGAGAGAGGCCTGAGGGAACTGAATGTGAACCACAACACAGCATTTTAACGCTTTCTATGAATATTTTCATGCATTTTGTTTTCCTTCTTAGACTGTTTTTTTTCTTCTCTCTTTCTAGATCTGATGTTCCTTGTGCAGTAAGATAACTGTATAGATATGTATACATATATTGGATTTGTCATATAATATATCATATTTAGCATGTATTAGATTACCTGTCATCCAGGTGTGGGGGTGGGGGGAAGGAGGGGAAAAGCTTGGAACAAAAAAAAAGCTTTTGCAAAGGTCAATGTAGAAAAATCACTCATGTGTTTTGTAAATAAAAAGCTTTTAATAATAAAAAAGAACATATGGAGGACCTCAGGGAAGTAGCTTTTCAATTTGTATGTTACTCTAATATTCTACATGATGGTGAAAACCATCCTTGGTGAGTCTACATTTTGTTTTATGACTCACTTAAATTTGTAATAATTAGGTGTTTGTAAAAGTGATCTCTCTTTGTAAGTTGATCAGGGAATCTCAAAAGATATAAACATTTACATGGAAGACACCTCACTGGAGAAGAGCTAACTCACTTGATCTATTAAATCAAATGCTTTTCAAAAAATAACTAATCATCAATAAGCAATAGGATCTTGTGTTTTCTGCATCATTCATTTGATTAAGTGATTGTACAAATGAGCTGTGAGTGATTCACTTTGGAAGAATGTCTCTAGTGGAGTGCCACAAGGACTTTTGCTTGGCTCTGTGAAGCTTGATGTCTATGTTATTGATTTGGATAAAAGTGAAGCTCTCATTTATATTAAGTTTATAGATGACATTGAATGATAGGATCCAAAAAAGAGCTTGACAGGGCTGAGTCCACTAAAATGGACTATAAAAGTAAATACAAAAATCTTATGCTTAGCTACACAAGTACAAAATGAGGGAAGCATGCTTCAGAAATAAAATCCAAGCATTTATATGGTCTGTCAGGAAATCAGGTGGAACACTGGGCCCAGAGTCAAGAAGACCCACCTTTAAATCTGGCCTCAGATATTTACTAGCTATGTGTCCCTGTGATAGTCCTCTGTCTGCCTCAATTTTCTCAACTGTATAATGGAGAAAATAATAGCACCTACCTCCCAGAGTTATTGTGAAAATCAAGTGAGATGATATTTGTAAAGCACTTAGCACAGTGTGTAGTATATAGCAGGTGCTTAATAAATACTTATTTCCTTCCTTTCTATAAATCAACAATGTGATTTAGTAGTTACAAAAGTCAATTCAATCTTAGGGTGCAATGGGAGAGGCACAATGTTAGAGAGATGACTTCCTGTCCTAGTCGGATGACATTTGGAATGCTGTGTTCATTTCTGGGAGCCCCAATCTGGGAAGTACCTTCCTATATTGTAGAAAAAAATATTGTATGTAATACAATTATATTGTAGAAAAACAAGGATCTAGGAAAGATTTCAAGATCATCTCAGATATAGATTGACTTAAGAAACTGGGAATGTTTAGCCTGGAGAAAAGAAACTTGGGAGATGATAGTTGTTCTTTGGTAAAGGAATTAGATTTACTCTGCTTCACTCAAGAGAGCAGAAGTGGGGTCAAGAAGCATTTATTAAGCCCCTATTACAGGCCAGGAGCAAAAATTGTAGAGATAGATTTAAGTTCATCAATAAAGAAACACTTCCTAACTGAGCTGTCACAATGTGGAACGAACTCCTTTTGAGGGGGGAAATTTCTCTTCATTGGAGGTCTTCAGTCAAAGGCTAGATGTCCACTTGCTGTATATGATGATGAGTATTACATTCAGGTCTAATGTAGACCGGCAGGCATCTGTGTCTTTTTCTAACTTAGATTCTGTAGTTTTGTGATTTGTGTGGTCTGCTGTGGAGTAATGATTTTTGGAAGCTTTCCTGATTCTTACTATTTCATATTTTCAACAAGAATGGCTTTTATACAGGGCAAATTATTCTTTTAATGATTTTGTAGTGATGGGAAAGTAGGCATATGGATCTGCAGTTATTGACAGCTTTTCAATTGCCTTGGGAAGAAGGATAAACATAATGTCTGTGATTTTTTACAATTGTTTGTTATTTTCCCCTTTCAGATATCTTGAGAATTGATCCCCCAGTGCCCTCAAAATTGTGTTGACTCCTGCACAGACAAATGAAAGAAAATAGTTCACATTTATGTAGTTTTTTAAAGTTTGGAAAATGCCTTCCTCACAATATCCTGTAGTAAAATGCCATATATAAACATAAGCTAATTCTGTTGTGAATTTATAGGATTGGGCAAAGTCCCACTGAAGGAAGATAGTGGGTGTCGAGTCTGGGGTATAGTGTACTCTCAAGGCTATAAATTGGAGTTTGATTTATTGTTTTTCTTTATTGACTTTAAAAATAGAGAAAATGTGAATAATACAGATGAAATTTAAAATTGTGTCCCGCATCTTGTTCAATATTTAACAGCACACCTTAAAAGCTCCCAAGTTTGTTCTCCTTGTTTGAGCTTCTTCACCATGTTCTTGGAGTGCCTCGATAGTTCATCAAACTTGAAATTGGAAAATTGCCCTTGAATAGGATCAGAATTCTTTGGCATGGAGGTCTTGTTTGGGAAAAGAGGGCAGCTAGCTGGTTGGGATTTTGAACACCTCAGTTCCATTCTCAATTTTGCTAGTGGTTCTGAAGATGGGCAAGATATTCAGCAGGGCTGTGCCTTGGTTTCCCTGAGGTGAGCACGTTAAAGGGGAGGAACAAAAGTATGTCAACTTCAGAGGGGACAAAGATGACAGATTAAAAATGGGCACTGAGGGGGAAAAGCAAAGAAAGCACAAAATTAGAGTTGGCGCATGAGGGAAAGAGATTAAAAAGCAAAAAAAAAAATCCCTAGCAGCTTTGAATTTACACAGCCAGAGTATTTCCGCTGGGCAAGGGAAGCCTAAGTAATCCAAATTAATTTCTAGTTAAAGGCAGTCACTCAGAGAGCAATCAAACAGGTGACCACAGCTGGCACCAATTTCACTGGGAGATAAAATTCTAGAGCTAAAAATAAGCCATGGCCAAGAGTACTTGTATTTGAGCTAAAACAGGTGATGGCTGGAGATGAACCTAAATCAAGGCAGCCTCCATTATGGGGTGACAGAAAACAGGCAAGAACCTGAGTTTGAATCCTGCCTCTGAAATCCGTGGCAGTGGTTCTCAAAGTGTGGTCCAAGGAATCCTGGGTGCCTCTGAAACCCTTTCAAAGGGTCTATAAATTCAGAATTAGTTTTTATTTCTAATATGATAAATATTTATAAATATAAGTCCCACAAAAAAGTCTCTTTGGACAGATCCTTAATAATTTTTAATAGTATAAAGATATTTAAGACAAAAAAATTGAGAACCACTGATGTATGTGACCTTGGATAAGTGACTACCTGCCCTTCCTCTATAAAGTTGAGAGTAATCTTCAGAGTGAAAGAGGCAGTTTCAGGCATAGGGGTGACATACCCACACCTTTGAAAGTCAGCATTGACCTTATATTCTCACAGGGAAAGCAGCACTCTTGGCTTAGCTTTGCTATAGCTCAGAGAGGAGGTGAGAGGTTCCCCAAATGAGCAAGAAATCTGGGAACCAAGATTTTAAACTATGACAATTGCATTACTCTATATCAAGAAATTCATAGGCTTTTTTATATCATGAATCCTGTTGACAGTGTGGCAAAGCCTATGAAACTCAGAATATTGTTTTTAAATGCATATAATAAATTTTTATGATTACAATAAATATTAATTAAATACTGTTATCTAAATAAAAAGTAAAAACAACTCCAGGTCATGAGAAGGGGGTAAAGAACTCTTGATTTATATTGATAAAATAATTGTAACTCCTATGTCTATTATGTTTCAAGATTTATGAAATTCTCTCTGGTTCTAGTCAGCACTATCAGTCAGATGAATTTTTACAAAGCAATATTTATTTCAAAGATATAATCACAAATACACAGACTGACTTCGAATGTGGGAAACTTAAGTGCCTTCCCTCTTACACTTCAGTCCCTGAGGAGAGAGAGGGAATAAAAGCCATAGTTTAGCTCAGTTCCTATAGAGTACAGTCCTAGTTCCAAGTCCAACACTCTATTGGGTTTGAGCCCCAGGGCTTCCCTGCTGAGCTGGTTGGTCACACCATCCCAATTGGAATCCTGGCTCCAGAGGTACCATGACTCACACTCCTAGGTCTGATGCAACCTACTGCTAGCACCAATGACATAGAAGAATAACAAATATCCATCTTTTCTCCACCTCCAGGATCATTGATCAAAGCTAGGATAAATGAAAGGCAGAACAGGGGAAGGAAATCCTTCTCCTACCAGTTCTGTTCATGATACCTTTATGGAAGGTGGTTAAAGTGTGATCTTCACACCCTGGAAGTAGCAGGAATAGATATTAATAAAAACAAACAAACAAACAAAAAAACAAAACTGGAGCTAGAGAAAGGAGGTTCTGGGGATTGCAGGACAGTGTCCTCAGGGCAATTCCATATCAGGCAATCTGCTGTTTGTTCTTTGTTTTGAAAGACCATAATTTTTGGGAGAGGATGCCATGACCTGCAAGTGAATTGGATTTCAGTGAGGGAGGCTGTGCAAGGTCTTCTGCTTCACTCTCCCTTCCAGAGCCATCTGGGTCCAGTGTACAGATACAGATCAGGATGGCTGGAGATGTCCCTGGATGAAATGGAAGACCATTAAAAATAGCTTTTTAAGCTAAGGTCTTCCACAAATAAAAGAGGTCATTTTTTGCCTTAGTTGCTACTCAATCTTAATGAATCTAAGTAGGCTCCAAACTCTAGCCCTATCAATGTGTAATGGATCCTTCTGTTAGTATAGTGAAATCTTTCTCAGAATAATGTTTTTAAATACATAAAATTCTTAGGATAAAAAAGAAACCAATTATATTGAAATATAGATATCAGGTACTAACAGTAGCAAAAACACTCAAGTTCAAAGGTCCCAGGTTATGAACCCTTGATAGACACAATTGAAGTTTGTCAGAGGTGCATACTAAATTATTCCTGAGACTTATTTCAGGTTCAAAACTCTCAATAGTCTTTGTTGAGTTCTCCCTGTTACCAGTCCCTTTGTTCTTAAGGCCCTTTTTTCAAAGGGATGTAAGTTTGTAAATATACTAGATCCTAATTACAGGTAAACCTAGGAGCTCCCATTTGACCACTGGATTATGGTTCTATCCCCTCTCTCCTTCCCTATTTTTCTCTCTTTACCGATAAAAAAATTCTGAAATTAATAAGCACCAAAGAAAACAAGCATTTTTGGACACAAATTAGAACAGAAGAATACATGAAACTGCAAATATCTTACTTTCAAGCTGGGTTTTCCTTTTAAGTCCGCAGTAATCAACATGTAACTTTCAAAGCTGTTGTACAGCTTCCTTCCAGGGGTGGAGCCATGGTGGCGGAGATCAGACAGGATTCTCTGTAACCTCCTCTAACCTCCCCTCAAACCAACAAAATATGAAATCTTTAGACTGATTCTGAAGCAAAAAAATCCACAATATCCGGAGAACAACACGATTCTAGAAGAAGATACTCTGGAAGAACCTCAAAACAGGTCTGTTTTAATGGGGCAGGGGGTGGCCTACTGAACCCAGACTGCAGCACAGGGAGACCGGGGCAGGGAGCTGGAGCAGGGAGCTGGAACAGGAGTCAGAACAGGAGTGGGAGCGTTGTGCTTTTCACACACCTGGGAGTCTTCTGCGAGCCTCTTGGAACAATTTGTCCTGATTGTGGGCAGGTGGTTTGGAGGGTCTGCCTTTTGAGGGGGATAGATTGTGAACCACTGAACCCCTGATGAGCATC
>JAJPUD010004045.1:0-12769 GCA_023553655.1 Myrmecobius fasciatus
GTAAATTTTGAAAGAGGAACGAAGAGGAACTTGAGAAGATTGGTATGAACTGATGAAGGATGAAATAAGCAGAAACTAAAAAACATTACACACAATTACTACGAGGGTGTCAATCACAAGACTACTAGAAGGAAGGGAAATTCTTAATTAAAAACTCTTAAGAAAAACCAAAAACGAAACACAATCCCTTCTCTCAGCAAAGAAATAGGACAGATTACATAGATTTTCAGATAGTCACTATTATTCAATGTTTTTGCTGAAAATCTTCTTTGTTACAAGGAGGGAAAGGAAGAGTGCACTCTTTGAAGGGGGAGAAATATTTCCAAAAATTTCTAATGAAATTGAAATGAAAGGGCACTTTTGACTAGGCTTAAAATAAGTTGCAATCTATTTTACTTATGGGTCTCTAGACGTCTGGCTGAGCATGAATGGATACCTCTATAAGGAGATCTTAACCTAGCTAAAGGGAGAAGGCGATAGGGAGTCATCTATAAACTCGGAGTTTTAAAATATTTTAGTAAGTATGTTTCAATATAATACTCTTAATATTAGATCAAAATGATATTGTATACATTCTATAAGCAGTATAATTTGCATTTTTATAGAGACAAATCAGGATTTCTTTTGGGTGTGCCACATGCTATCTCAAGAGTCTTGTAAAAGGAGATACAAATAAAATAAAATCCTTTATAATTCTATATATTTTATTTTATAAATTCTAAAACACCATTCTGAGAAGGGCTCCCTGGGCATCATCAAATTGCCAGACTCTCTAATACAGAAAAGAATATGAATTTTTGGCTTGAACTTTGAACCATTCTTGGGGCATTATTCATTAGGAAAGGAACATATCTTTACCTTGAGTACCTTCTCTCTCCCTTAAACCACCCTTTACCTGGATTTACCTTTGGCAAAAATAAGCAAAAGCAGACCAAGTTTTGTGAGGGGCTTAAGGGGCACAGGAAATTTTCTCATCAAATGGCCTCATTCTGGGCAATTTATCGCTTTGGCTGCTTCAGTATACTTTATGATCTATAAATAATCACTAACACCAGACAGGATGTTAATTATATGGTGTAGTGATTCAGAAATAATACATTATTTAGCATTTCCTCAGATTGTTTCGAAAGCCTCTCTAACAGCTAGCCATAAACGGAACGAAATCAGTGGTTTTAGGAAACGTTAATTTAATACCATTTTGGAATCCAATCTAACTCAACATTTATGATGTCTTATGTGACCCCAAGGATGGGTGTAAGGTTCATTAATTAGTTCTCAATCTCTTCATCATCCTGCTCTACTTCCACTGTTAAAGAGTTAAGTATGAGAGAAAGGGTACTCCAAAAATGAAGAGAAATTCAATTATGACTTCAAAATAACCTAAAACTATTAATTTACCTCATATAATTTAAGGTTTTTAAACTCAAATTGACTTATGACCTCAAAATGGCATCAAGTAGAGACCAAAAGCACCATTCTAAAGTTTTATTTCTTTAATAGTAAGAGCTCGGTTATATAGACCTTAAAAGTTATGAAACACTTTCTTCACCATGACTTCGTGAAGTAGTTATTATGAGGGTTATTACCTCAATTTTATAGGGAAAAAAATCAAAGCTTGGAAAAAATCTTAACTCAACTAAACTCTTAAGTGCCAGAAGAGAAATAAGAATCTCAGATTTTTGAGCCCAAAGGGGTTTGCTACACCTATGTGTTCTTCTAAAAAGCAGGTGTTCTTACACCTGGGGTTTGTGTGTGGATTAAAAACTTAATAGATTAAATTCATGGGTTTGGGTGGAAAAATTAATCTGCAATTACCTCTGAAATTTAGTATTTCCTAATCTGTAATGTTATTTATCTGAATTATCTGAAAATGTTATTCTGAGCAGGGTTCCATAGACTTTACCAGCCAAGAGGGATCCATGACACAAAAATGGTCAAGAAACCCTATTTCAAGGACATTCTCTAGGGAAACAGTCACTGAAGTTTAAATGTTAGTTTTCAAAAAGTTTAAAGTATAAATGATTCAAAATGTAAATAATTCCAAGAGATAAATTCTAAACAAAATATTTTGTTTATGGATGTAGCATTAAAACATTAAAGATGATCAAGTTAAGAAAGAGAGAAATGAGCTTTTCATTCCATTCTCAGTACTAGATCAAAATGATGTATACATTCTATATTTATGAAGTTGAATTTGCATTTCTATAGAGGAAAACCAGGTATGGTCCAGAGAAGGCATTAATTCTACCTAAGCGTCACTTCTCCCCTGTCTATGAAAGGAGATACAAATGGAATAAAATCATTCGTAACAATATCTGGGATGAAATCACTTACTTTAGAGCCTACTTTTTATGTGTGTTGGCCCTTAGGATGAAATTACAGGTAACTCCAGGTGATCCAAAGCTAAGCCAGTGGAATGCAAATCCTTGGCAGGATCTTCCAAATTAGAAAGGCTTCATTCAGCTCATGGAAGCTAGCCCAGGACAATCTGGCTTATTAGCCAAGTCTAAAAGATAATGATTTCTTTTTTCATGTCACAGCAGCTCCTAGGTATTATCTACTAATTGAAGTAGCATGGTACACAGTAAAAATAGCCACTGAACTTAAGACACGAGACCTCAGAGCATTATTAAGCTAGGCAACATTGGGTATGCCATTTTACTAGTATGAAGTCCAGTTCCCTCAGGAACTAGGAACAAAGGAAAATATGCATTTCAAACCTTCAAGTGCTCTGTGCGCCAGCTATTTTGAAGAATAATGTCATAGTTCAAAGCATGTTGGGTCTCCAAGTCAATGGAGAGTCTGAATTCTGTCAATTACCTAACAAAGACTTACAAATCAAACCTTGGCTGGAGGGCTGACACATTTTGCTAATAACTAAGCCAATTCAAGAGTCAAGAGCCTGGATTTTGAGCATGAAGAGGCAATATATATGGTCTGATAAAACTTGCTAACTTTATAGATGAGAAAGCCAAAGTCTAAAGAATAGAGATTTCATTTAAAGCTAATAAAGGATTTTAAAAGCTTCTTCAAAAACTTATGTATGGCTTCCCAGACATAAATTGAATTTTTAAGAATCCAACTACTAATCCAAATTAGATTTACCTGTAGGAAAGCTAGTGAAAGTATAACAAAATGAATATGCACTCAACACCAAATATTAGGAGTTTAGAGTTCAACATAAATGTGGCCATTTAATCATTATCATTTTAAAAGGTGGCTTTTCTCTTTAGAGTAGCAAAGAAGGGAGGAGAATGCAGGAAGGCCAACTTTGGCTATTATAATGATGATGTTAGCAATTTCAGGTTCTTTTGTTTTGAAAAACAAATGGAAAAGGCAAGGAGATGCGGATTAGTGGGGAAATGGGTGAGTGAAATAAGAGAAAAGGAATCTGATTGATAGAAAACACTTCAAACTGAAGCAAGAACAAAAATGATGCATACAGTATCTATACCAACACAACTGAAAGTAAACCACTAACAAAAAATGCCCCAAACTAGTAACATTATAATGAAAATAGTTAAGGTTGGCCATCAAGCGTTTCCCTGCCTTCTTTTCAGAGAAGGAGACGTGGAGGTGTGGAATATGGCATATATTATCACTATTGGTTGATGAAGTAGTTAAGTTTTAACAAACTGCTTTTTCTCTTTCTTAATTTTTGTTGCAAGGGGATGGCTCTCTGATCAGAAGGGAAAGAAAGATAAAGGAAGCTACTTAAAAAGTAATATAAAAACAGAAATATAAATAATTTTTAAGTTTACATTATTTTTTTAAATGTCAACATACATCCCCTGCATTACTAGGATTCTGGGGGCAACTGACTTACCCCTTCTGTTAATCAGTTTCCTCTTGAATAAAGAGAAAAATTAAGCTTAAATAATCCGATTTCCAACCCTTTAAAGTGATATGATTCTTAACTGGGCTCCTTTATACTTAAACCACAAAATGGAATGAAAATTATTCTTCTTGATTAATAAATTCAAATGAAAACCATGAAACTGGACAAAATAACATCTTTAGTTTAAAAAAAAAGCCTCATCCCTAATGCAATGTCCTTAACTCAAGTAAAAATATCTTTCCAATTAAAAAACAAAACGCTTTACATACTTTGTAAAGCACTGGAAACATTCCAGGATGGAGAAAGTTCTCAGTTTCCTACCACACTGATACTTCTAGGAACAAAACTCGGCTCTTGACTACTATATAACTCTGGACAATGCTCAGGTGCGGCATTCTTTTCAAACCAGAATCAGAGAGTTAATGGGTTCTCAGTCTGGGTGGGGCCCACACCTACAAAGGAATTTCCCTTCTCCTTCCCGGATCACAGCTTTTATTCTAGTTCTTCCAAGTTCCTCATGGGTTTTAGTCTGCAGACATCCACAAGGAGCCCTGTCATTTCCTACCCTGTTAACATTCATTTTAACTTTGTAGTGCTACATCTTACAACCTTACACAGCAATGCCAAAAGAGTTTTGGTTTGAAGGAGACAGGCTTATTTCTTGGAAAACTATGGGATCCTTTCAGAAGCTTTGCAGTTTCCTGATGGCAATATAGTCCACTTATGATTCCACTCCTCTTGTTTAAGACATTTTACGTGATTCTGGGCCTTAAGCATATAAAATAGATATACAACTCAAGCATTTACTGATAATAAATCATCATTTCATGACCGCCACATTCAGTTATAAGACCCCATATGGGGCTGTGAGTCAGAGTTTATCAAGCCTGTTCTCCTATTTCTCTTTATTTCCTGTTGTCCATTTGTAGCATCTGTCCCAAGAAGGAAGGCCGATAAATAAAGCCCTGAGAACTGTCCATCCAAACACAGGAGGTCTGGCTGAGATGCTTTTCATCCATGTATCTTTCTAGGAAACCCAGCTCTTGTGGGTGGGTACCAATCTCTTATCTTCTTCTTGGACTTTGTATTGGGTCTTTTCCATCACAGTAGCCAAGACCTTTGGCTCTCAGTTCCTTTATCGTAACATTAGGATGAGGTATAAAATAAGGAAGTCATTGACTATCCTGGTTATTTCAGGTAAAAGAAGGTATGAAAGTATGAAAAGGCAAATCTCCATTGGCATAAGAAGGAACCAAATTGATAACCAAGACACTTGATACCTCAAGGATTAAAGTGAGATTATAAAACTCCAAACAAAGATTTGGCAGTCAAAAATCAAAGCTTTCAAGAATAAAGTCTGCTGGCTTTTAGATTTCTTGACAAAAATTGTGTGTGCAGAATCACAGCAAAGAACTCCAATCCCAAATACTCCTTCTATCCCAGAATAATTAAAGGAGTCAGAGACATTAAAAGGTTAAGTGACTAGCCCAGAGTCAAATTATCTGTTTTGGATCAGGGGCAGAACCTGAATCAAAGACCAGCAGTCCTCCATCCATTATCCCATTTACCTTAGGAAGGTTCCGATATGCATCAAAATGGTCACACTGAAATAGCTATTACTTAAAAGGGCAAAGAAATTAACATCAACTTCTTTCTCAATCTCTGAATTTCCATTTTAAATAACAATACATGAAGTTTCTTTTTTTTTAAATTTCTACCACAAGTAATCTTAAAACAAGGGCAAACAACAGCAAGCCAACTTGGAAGAACACCTCCAAGGTCATGCGGTAATAAGCAGGAGCCCCCAAAAAGAACTCCCACGTGCTGGGTTCTCGCCACCAGTCTACCCTATTTTTCTATTGGTCACATATTTACAGAACACACATTCTATTCTTCACCTGTTACAAAGACAAATCCCTTAGGAAAAAAATTACAAAGAACCATCGAGTTTTACTTACTCTTTACATAAACATTAAATGTTACAGAAGTGGTGACATCCTCATTAGACACTGAAAAAGTATAAGGACCTCCTTCAGTTCCCTTTAATCTGTTAAGGTGAAGTTCACTTATATACCTACAAAAATAAAATAAAAATAAATGGTCACAAACCTGTGAATCATGCATTTTTCATTATCTCCGATTGGAAACATGCCATTTTAGTCACTTGGAGAAAATACTCCAAAAATGTTTAGAGAGGGTTCTCACAGCTTGGGATGATGAATTCTTTCACGTGGGATTTTATACATCTGATCTTGAAATCAAACAAAATCCTAGAAAAGCCAGTTTTGTGTATCATAGCTAAATCAAATTTTTGTGAGCATGACTAGAATAAATTTCTAAAATCAAAACTGTAGGAGAACCAGGCACAAAAAACTAATAACTGATTTCCTAAATTTTAGGTGATTTTATATCTATGTATAGGTATACACACATCCACATATATACACATACACCCACACGATATATAAAATCTATAATTCAAATAAGTAGGTAGTTGATTTATCTAAAATAAGAAGTTTTTGCTTACTTAATGTATCCCAAAGTATTACAAATCACTGAATTTTGATCAAGCAGAGTGAAAATTAAATCTAAGAGAATAATGTATAGCAATGGAAAAAACTAATTTACAAAAATTCTATACCCTATAATTATGCTGATACATATTTATTGATAATGAGTCAAGTTTGTTGCTTTCAACTAATTTCTTTTTTTCTGTGCCCCTCTCTCAAGAGGAAGAAGGAAAAAAAATTAAGTGGGTATTAAGATTGTGTGTATGTTTTAAAAGCACAAGTAGGTACACAGAACTTCCAGGCCTAACTCAGTCAACATGCAAATGCAACCCAATGTCCTGTATCTTTATAGTTGTCAAAATTTGAAGCATTATTCATGAAAAACTTACAAATACAGAAAAATTTATTAGCCTTTTCCAGAAAGAAATTTCAACAGTTTAACAGAAAAGGTTGTCTGCTTTATTAGGAGCTAAACTGAAAACTCAATTGACTAGAACATGCCATTCCCTCAAGGATGCTCTGCTTCTCTTAGGATACATAATGACAGTAAGAGCAGAATAAGATACCTGTGTGTACCTGTTAGGTCCCCCTACTCCATCCACATCCCCAACTAGATGGTAACCCCTTGCTGATATATCTCTGCATAAATGAATGGGAGAGTTTTGTTATGTTACAGACAGACACAACACCCTGGGGAAGGACCAAAGAACAAAGCATATTCCAAGATTTGTCTCAGATGTTTCAAGTCCCAAGTGTCAGGTCTGACACCTTTGCTTTACCTGATAGTGTTGGGACTTCCCGGCTTGGTATAATCATCCCATTTGTCACTCACTGTTCCATTCATATATATCCACTGAAGTTGTTCAGGTTTGGGAAATGCTTCATATTCGACCACTAAGTCTATGTTTTCTCCATCATTTATAAAAATCGTGGTATTCGTCTTGGGGAAAATGTTAATGAATCCTTTTTCTAATGATAACAGAGAAAAAACAAGGGGGAAAAGTTAACAATGGCATTTCCCAAAGCCTTCATTTATTAGATAGAATTCTTACTCTAGAGATTAAAGATTAAATATAGAATAAATTCATTTGTAGTATAGAAATGAAATCAAAGCACTTCGTTGAATGTTAAAAACTTATTTTGGACAAAATACTGTCTAAGTTGCTTGGTATACAGACGGGAGTGATAGACTAAGCTTCATTAGGCCACGATTCCTGTGCTCAAGGAGTTTACAATCCAGTCAGGAAAAAAAGAAACCCATAATTACACATACAAAATTTATGAGTACATACTTCACCAATTTATGAGTACATACTTCACCAAGGAGCTTTCTTAATGCCATATACCCAAGAAAACCACATTACCTTTGGCCCATCAAGATAAACAATTGAGTTACCTCAGATTTACTTGAATGAGAACCAAAATGACAATAGAGAATACCAATTATAATTATGTTAAGTCAGTAAAAATATCATCACCAAAGTCTGGAAAAATATACCAAAAGAGATAGGGAAGTTTAGAAGGAGACACTGAAAAAATGTAATTAAAGATAATGCACACATTTTGGAAAAAAAACTAAATAACTGGGTTTGTAGTTTCATATTCAAGCATTTTTTAAATTTCCAAATATACTGAGAGTTATCAAATACATAGCAAAAGGGAAAGGGGGATGCTATTTTATTGTACTTGAAATTTGCTGTCATACACAAATCAGTTTACAAATTGAATCCAAAGAACCTTAAATTTCTACTTCCCATTATTTAAATACTGTTATTTATGATGTGAAGTTCAATAAATATGTACTTTTAAAAGTTTGTCTTAAAATTTGTTTAAAAATACTCATTAGCATTCACTTTATCCCGTTAAAAAAATAAGTTGTTGAACTTTTTCCCTCCTGTCCCTTTTTTAAAAAAAAAATTATATTATGAATAGCTCTTTTATGTATTGAGAAATAAAGGTAATGAAAGAGCAAATATTATCAATAAATAGCAAAGTTTCATAGAAAATTGTTTTTTTCCTAACATAGCCAACTCCCTCACCCATATCAACTTTGTAGAAATTAAAGAATTAAAAAGAACCGCACACCAAAATAAGATCTAAATGGGTTCATGATCTAGATATAAAGAGTGATGTTATAACCCAAATTAGAGAAACATGGAATAGTTTACCTCTCAGACCTGTGGAGATGGAATAAATTTATGTCCAGGGAAGATCTGGAACTCTTAATTGAACACCAGATGGATAATTTTGATTATATTAAGTTAAAAAGTTTCTGCACTAACAAAACTAATGCAGACAAGATTAGGAGGGAAGCATCAAATTGGGAAATCATCTTTACATTTAAGGGTTCTGATAAAGGTCTCATCTCTAAGATATATAGAGAATTGTCTCACATTTATAAAAATTCAAGCCATTCTCCAATTGATAAATGGTCAAAGGATATGAACAGACAATTTTCAGATGATGAAATTGAAACTATTTATAATCATATGAAAAGGTGCTCCAAGTCACTATTGATCAGAGAAATGCAAATTAAAACAACTCTGAGGTACCATTACACAGCTGTCAGATTGGCTAAAATGACAGGAAATAAATAACGATGAATGTTGGAGGGGATGTGGGAAGACTGGGACACTGATGCATTGTTGGTGAAGCTGTGAACGGATCCAACCATTCTGGAGAGCAATTTGGAGCTATGCTCAAAAAGTTGTCAAACTGTGCATACCCTTTGACCCAGCAGTGTTTCTATTGGGCCTATATCCCAAAGAAATCATAAAGGAAAGAAAGGGCCCCACATGTGCAAGAATGTTTGTGGCAGCCCTTTTTGTAGTGGCTAGAAACTGGAAACTGAAGGGATGCCCATCAATTGGAGAGTGGCAGACTAAATTATGGTATATGAATGTTATGGAATATTATTGCTCTGTAAGAAACGACCAACAGGATGATTTCAGAGAGGCCTGGAGAGACTTGCATGAACTGATGCTGAGTGAAATGAGCAGAACCGGGAGATCGTTGTACACGGCAACAACAGTACTATATGAAGATCAGTTCTAATGGACATGACTCTCTTCAACAATGAAATGCTTCAAACCAATTACAATTGTTCAATGAAGAAGGCCATATACACCCAGAGAGAGGGATGTGAAATGTGGACCACAACATAACATTTTCATGTTCTCTATCGAGGTTTGCTTGCATTGCATTTCCTTTATCGGATTATTCTTTCTTATAGATACGATTTCTCCTGAACAAAAAAAAATGATGTGTGGAAATAACTATACATATATTCGATTTAAGTATTCTAACATAATTATCATGTAGTAGATATCCTGCCATCTAGGGGAGGGGTGGGGAGTAGGGGGGAAAAATTTGTAACAGAAAGCTTTGTAAGGGTTAATATTTAGGAATTACCCATACATATGTTTTGCAAATAAAAAGTATTAATAAAAAAAAGAATTAAAAATAAACTGTGTTCACGTACTACTTAGACTTTTTATAAATTGATTTAAAAACAGTCAGCTCCTAATAAATCATCTAGATGCTTCCCTTTACTTCCTAGTTTTCCTCATAAACTACTGTGGAAGATACAATGGAGTTGAAAACATTCTAGTCAACTACTGGACAATGATTTCCTAAATTAATTTAGGTTAATTTCTAAAGTAACAATACGCTCTTGAATATGGCTAATTCCTCAGGTTCTCAAGCTCATAACTCAAAGTGCTACTTGGCAGAATATTCAGAAATGTTTGCCAAAAAATATTTGCATTTAAAAGATTTCTCTCAGGTTCTCTCTGTTACAGCCTTATCTTACATCCCCTGTGGTTTTTCCCCCTGCTATCTTTTTTTCACATGCTCAGGGTAATTTTTTTTTTGTCCCGTGGATACATCACATTTCTTATCCAGAAAATGAAAATATTAACAGAAATACACAATTCCTTATGGTTTGCCGTTATAAAGCTACATACCCTGGGATCTCTGTATTGAGAATGAGATGATATCACTTTCGTACCCAGCTAATTAAGTGATCGATGACTTTCCTCCTTTTCCAACCCAGGGCTCCCTTCACCCAACCACACCCCACCAAAAACCACCCACCAAACATACAAAACCAGATCAGGTTTCAAAGCCGCTCTTCCAGTTATACATCACTGTATTCTTGGAAATAGATGAATGGATTAGGGGAAAAAAATCCGATTACATACCAAGATGCGCTTATAACAGTTTTACTAATTGCTTTCTGAGGCTGATATCATACCAACATGCTCCCTAATCAACTTAGCTAATTAGCACTTATGGAGTTTAATATTTAAAAAGCATGGCCTTCTATTCAAATTAATAAAAGGGCTTGCAATCGCATTTGGGGCCAAAAGAGTCTCCCGTCTCTGTATCCTGGCACCATAATTGTTAGCAAAGTATCTCTTCCATGTTCAATCGGATGAAGTATTTTCCATTATGACATTGGAAGAGATGCCAAACTATAAAACAGCAATTGAACTAGAAAGTGCACAAATCTCTAACACTGTTATAGAAAACATTTATGGAATAAACTTAAAAATGAAAACAAAATGAAACCCAAGGCCACAACCAATGGGTTACTACTATTCTCCACAACGTAGTGATGGAGGGAGGGATACTGAAATAAGGTTGATATTACATAAGAATAGGGCCTGGACCTGAAATTTCATTGCTATAGAAGATGTCACAGAAAAGGAAACCCCTTCTCTATCAATGCTGGCTGTTACTTTCTCTACAATTAAAGAATTGCCTTGAACCTTAAGGGACTGATTAAGCCCAAATCTCATAGCTTTTTTTCCATGATACGAGTTGGAACATGAATCCCGATAGTGAAAAAGACAGAAAAGTTTGGGCTTTTGGAGGGAATGTTGCCGTTTTAAACTTTATGCCTTGCCTTTCTCATTGAGGTAAATTATGTGAAACGTTATTCACCTAGTACCAAAATATCAGTTACCTGCAAATATTCATACAGAAGGACTGACTGGTCTTAATATCTCCCCTACATGTAAAAAGCATAAAGATGATTTCAGCTAAAGCTTGCAGGGAAGGCAGAGGAAAGAAGTAGTAATACCGGTTACTAACAATTTTAAACTGAATTTTGTTCCTTATTTTCTCTCCTTACTAGTTCCCTCTACACTCTCAAGAGCAGAGTCTGATTTTCCAATGGCTTTTCCATCAAAGAAAAGAAATGCAATCTCTCAGTCTAGAACCTGAACGGTACAGAACCAGCTAAGTGATCCAATAATATCCTCTAACTTGATGGAGAAAGGGGTTGGTGGGAGGGTATTTGAGCAAAGGATCTGAGTATCATAGAACTCAAAGCAGATCTGTTAATTAGAAGAGAATATTAAAGAGAATCCAACCACCTTTTTTCATGGAGGAGGAAATTGATCCAGAGATTAATTACCACATTGCTAGTGATGGGATGAGAACTAAAATTTCTCATTATGCAAACCTATTCTCTTTCCACTCCAGACCACAGAGCAAATGGGAGCTGAATGAATTCATGATCAAGTAAGATAGGCCACTTTCACATGTAACTTATTTCCCCAAATTCTCATAAGTCTTTAAATTTATTCCTTTACATTTCTAAATTCATCCTGGGCAGCTAGGTGGCTCAATGAATAAAGCTCTTGACCTGGAGTCAGGAAGACCCAAGTCTCAAATAATTACTAGTTGTGCGTGATCCTGGGCAAGTCACTTACCCCAGTTTGCCTCAGTTTCCCCATCTGTAAAATGAGCCAGAGAGGGAAATGGCAAGTATTCCAGTATCCTTGCCACAGAAACCCCAAATGGGATCATGAAGTCAGACAACTGAAAAAAATGAACATATCCTATGTGCTACCATTGCTTAAGTAAACCACAGACCTGAACTATGCTATGAGAAGTGCCTTGAAAATTTCCAAGTTTCAGAAATCAGGGCATTTTCCCAAATTAAATATGTTTCATTAAATCCTTAGCTACAACTTACATTCTGCATAGTAGATAATAAAACCCAGCCTCTGTCCTAGAGATTGATGTTAAAAGGTAAGAGAGAAAATATAAAGATACTAGACAATACTGAGAGGCAGCGTGGTTTAGCTAACAGAGGGCTAGATATCTGTCAGGAAGTCCTTCCTCTGAGAAATACTAGCAGTACAAATGTGGTTAAATCACTTAACCTCTCCGTGTCCCAGGGAAAGCAAGTTAGAAATGTGTTAGCCATCTGCGTTCATCGTTTCTTCACTCAATCCTGATGAACTCACCGATCCAATTTCCCCCTAGCCCTCCACCCTCAGAACTTGCCAAAAAACTATCATCCACCACTTTGAGATGCTTAGTTTCAATTATTCTTCTACCCTTTCTAGGTCTCCTAGAAACATCAGTCTATCACAGTGATGTCAAACAAATAGAAACCATATATTAA
>JAJPUD010004045.1:12779-41349 GCA_023553655.1 Myrmecobius fasciatus
CTACAACTACAATGTTAATGCATTTAATAAAAACTGTTGATTGTCATAAGGGTGGGGAAAAGAGAAAAGATCAATGACCATCTCAAGATAATCACATTAGGCTTTTCCAGTAGAAAAATTATCTTCATTTTTCTCAAAGCAGAGTTACAGAATTCATAACAAGATTTTTCTAAATTGCAAGCTTAAGTTTATGTTGGCAAACTGGGTTGAGACTTGTATGAGGAAAAAAAATTAATAAACAAAAAACCACAGGTCTCAATTGAAACAACCTTATTTATGTCTTCACACACCCTTTTAAAAAATTTTAATAGGCATAATTTTGCCTCTGTGTTCCAGCATAAAGAAGTTATAAAAATATGGCAGGTCCACAATGGTCTATTAGAAAGAAAAACTTCAACATTTCATTATAGTGAAGAAGGAAAAAAAAGTACCAATCACCCAATTTCATTTCCAACCAATACAATAATTTATATATTCCCACACAATATTTACCTACTACTTTTAAGGTTGCTGTGACATTTGCAGGTGCATAAGTATTATTGGCAAAACACATGAAGATTCCAGAATCATTAACTCTTACTGAACTGATTCTCAATAGGTTCTGACGTTCATAAGCGTAATCACCAAAATGCCAGCTTTGAGTACTGGTGCTGATCTGTAAGTTGCAAGAGAGAGGAAAGGGGAAAAAAAAATCAAAGATTAACATCTAAAAGAGATGCAAAATCTTTCTCAGATAAATTAAAAATAGCAGCAATTAACTTCATCATATTAATATTCATGTCCTACATTGCTTAAGAAGGAATAATAAGGCATCATGACAAATCTGTCACTGGAACCTCTCTTCATATTACAATACCATATTGAAAGTATGTCATTATAGAGAAAAGAAAAGAAAATGCACATGAATACATTTCTTGCAAATAAATATGGAATCCAAAACTCAAAATGCTGAATTTATACTGAATTTATAGCCTTCATAATAGTGAATCAATCCTCTAAGTATAAATATATGTAAACAGAATATAAAATAGATCTATATTCATCTTTTCCAATGGAATGGAGACTCCATGAGGGCAATTTACCTTTGTATTCTAAAAGCACCTGGTCGGCACCATGCCTGATAACACACCTTAACAGATGCTAGTCAATTGTTTGATTGATAGGTTAATGCTAGTGAGGCCTCTAAATTATATGGGTTAAAAAGTAGAATGACATATTCAAATGAAATTAAGAGAAAGCTATAAAGGCATTCGGCTGGGTTTTCAATACCTCCTATTATGTGATGTCTGCTCTACTTTGAAATAACTGATAGCTCGAGGTCTTATTCAGCAGAAAATTACCCCAAGGTGGAGAATTCCCATGATGCAAGTCAAAATAGGTTGGACCTCCTAATCTGGAGATCTAGATTTTATTCCTACATTAGACAGGCAGCCATAAGGTACCCTTTCTCTTTCTGAATCTCAATAAAATGGTAGCAATATTTTTATTAAAGCTTTTTATTTTCAAAACATACACATAGGTAATTTTTCAACACGAACGCTTGCAAAACCTTGTGTTCCAAATTTTCCTGCCCTTCCCCCAACTCCTCCCCTAGATGGTAAGTAATCCAATATATGCTCATCATAGAAATATTTGCTAAATCCAATATATGCATGCATATTTATACAATTATCTTGGGTGGCAATATGTTCTACCCCATTGTTTATTTCTGACTGATCTAAGAAAATATAACTAATTTTGAAAAACTACAGAAATGTGATTTTTCTTAAAAAATGTTATTTAACATGACATTACTACAATAGCCGCATTCAATAATAAGTGTTCTTGCATTTAAAAGAAAGAGTACTGGGGGCAGCTAGATGGCGCAGTGGATAGAGCACCAGCCCTGAAGTCAGGAGGACCTGAGTTCAAATCTGATCTCAAGACACCTAACAGCTGTGTGACCCTGGGCAAGTCACTTAACCCCAATTGCCTCAGCAAAAAAAAAAAAAAAAAGAGTACTTTATTATTATTATTTTAAGATACGCCAACCAGACAGGGCGGCCGTATCCCAAATTACATGAAAGTTAGCTAAGGAGAATTAGTAGTGAAATTATTTCAGAGGTGACTATCTTTGCCTAATGGGCAGTCATTGGGAGGATTCTTCATCATTTAAAAAAGGAAAAAACAATTAACACTAACTACAATCCTTTTTCTAGCAGAAGAAATTAAGCTACTAAAATGTAATTTATGCGTTGCATCAAGAGTAGGATCAGTGCAGCTACAAAGGAAGGGGCTAAAAATGGTTAGTATAGTTTTTCCCCCACATCAAGAGCTGCTTGTTTGGCCCCTAACTACCCCATGACCACAGAGAAGTCACTTTCCCTAAATGGGCCTCCTGCTTCTTATCTGTAAAATGACCAAGTTGGGTTAGGGGACCTAAAGGCATCCTTCTAGCTCCATGATTCTGTGAAATCAGCCTTTGCCATATCACGGGGTAGAGTTTAAAATCGCCGGCAGTAATCGACTACTGAGAATTCAGGCCTTAAAAAACAAGGTTTGCAAGCGGAGATAGTAAGGTCAAGTGACATTTTCACATCAGCCTTTATCCAGTTCAGCGTCTGTCTGACAGACATTTCCTGTGGCTAAGTTAATGTCACCGAGCAGAGAACAGACTCCACTCTGGAGCTGCCTTCAGTTCGGTTTCCTACAAACTTTCCATGATCGGTTAAATTAAGTCATTCAGGGACGTTCAAGAAGTTGTTGCTAGAAATCAGTAATTCCTCTCCATAGATGATAGAAAAATTACTACCAGACCCAAGCATCATTGCGAAGGGCCCCCGTCTAAAGTAATTTTAAAAGGACAAATGAGAATCAACAATGTCATTTTCCAGGGTTACCTACCACTCATCGGGATTTAATGAGTTTTAAATGACGCCTAAAAAAAAGATTGTTCAATGTTAAATCCAATCAGATCAATTTGATTCCAAATTATTTACATAATCAAAAAGCATATTTTATATTAAAAAAACACAACAACCTGTAAAGTCAGGAATAAAAGCCTTTCCCTACAAAGAAAATATAAAAATCAAAAGAGTCCTACTAAGATTATTCCTGAATGTGGTCACTTTCAATTGAGGAGCCACAATTAAGCAAAATGAAGCCAATAAATGATTTATAGATGACCCTGGCACAAAGCCAGAAGCCCCATCTGCAAGTCACACACTGTTTGCATATGATTCAGTTTTTCTTTAACCCTTGCTGCTACAGCTCGGGATTTCCCCCAAGAGCTCCCACCGCTAAGTGCTTATCAACCAGCACCAGTGGATTAATTGGGGATGGCATGCAGGGCTCGGGGGAAACAGCATTCAGAACAAATTTGCCAGAGGCAATTTGATTTGACCGGCTCAAAATGGCTAATTTTGTCTATACACAAAAGGCTAAAATACACATATAATTTTAATTTTTCCCAGCTGAAACAAGGGATTATAGAAAGCCAATTAATATGGGATTGTATTCTGTAAGATTAGTAGACAATCCATATATATGTTTTTGCTTGATTAAATTATATGATATGGAAACTAAACTTGCTTCCCCTGCTAATTCAAACCAACGCCACAGGCCATGGTTCACACCATCATCTTAGTCAATAGCAAGCTTCATTTAGCAAGGTATCATTACAAGTCTACATGAATACCATTATAATGACTTTGTATTGTGTTAATCACCATGGTTACCTGTCTGGTAAAGAGTTCTTAAAACAAGCATAAAACATCCTATGGCATATAGGGCAGGAGGAGGGGGAGGGGACATAAGGAGAGCTCTTTCCCTCGCTCTCCCTCCCTCTCTTCTTTTCCCCTACTCACCCTTTATTTATTTGTTTTTAGAATGCTTGCTGACTTGGGCCATGAACAGTATAAATTTTGACAGCTAAAAGCTGTAGCTGTGACATTATCCTCAAAATTACTAAGAAAATTCTTATAGGAAGAGTTTTTAAGAAAGTGTTTATTAAAGACAAAGGAGATTTTAACGAATTTTAATGAAAGGAGGAAAAAATGAGTTGGTGTTAATGTGTCTCCTAAACGAGACCAACCTGAAATGCAGGAAAAGATTCCTAGAAAGATAATCAAGCATTTGATTACCAGAGATTAAGTCCACTAAAAGGTTCGTTAATAGGGTTTTGGTACTCAGTACCCAGTTAAACAGCAGGAAAACCTCCAGCAAATTGCTGAGGAATATTTGGCAATTAAATGCCAGTTGGTTCTTAATGGATGGGCCATTCCTTACATAGGGGCACTGCAGGACAATTATTTAACTCTGGAAGAAGAAATTCGGTACATCTCTTTCTATCACTTAAATAATAAAAATATAAATGAGATGAATGAGCAAAGCTGCATATTGCGGATCATAACATCAAAATGAGTCACTTGTACTTTAATCATTTTCCCCACACATCTCACATCAAGTGCATCACACAAGATACTCCTGACATTCAGCTTTCACTCTCAATGTTGCTTGAAAATATTAAAATATAACAAAAAATAAAAAACTAGAGGATGCCATATTTGTAGCTTTATAAATCTGTACATTTCTCTTGTTTGGAGGTAATAGAGGGGAGGGGCAATGTGAAGATTAACAAAATGGTTTCATAGTTCTGCTCCACTCATTTTGTCTAATCAGCTGAAAACCTGTAGGCAGACAATGACATCTCTAGAATATCTCAGATTTTAGGGTTTCTTTTAGAAATAAAAAAATAAACATGAAGAAAATTCACATTTTGGGGTTGAAAGCCTCTATATTTAAAAAAAAATCTCTTAAAACCAAGACAGTGCAGACGCCAAATACAATCATGAACGTACCCTATTATTCTCCGTTATCCACATGGACACCACGGAGCTGGCCACATCTTTAATGGTGCACAGGATCTCAAAGTCCTCTCCCTCCCTGAGAAGGTGGCTCGTTTTGGACAAGCTGACTTCGGGCGGACTCTGGGGGGCTGAAAGAAAAGGGAGCATGTTTCAATCAGCAAAGGATCGACTCCTCTGATAAACTTTCGCCATTTAAATATCCTACATTTACTAAATCACAGCACAACACCCGTCCAAATTTTAATTTTTATCACCACTTGGGAAAGCATAAGCCAAATCAAGTTAGTGTTTTATCACCTATTCATCTTTTTCTAAAGATTTTAACAGTGAAAATATGATGTCAAATAATTTCACTAATATTGTATTCCTAAACTTTCAGAACATCTGGAAACAGTCTTTTAAAAAATATGTTTAGAAGCTAACTCAAGTTTGGAAAAGACCTAATCTTTAGCCCCAGCTAACTGTTAGGGTACTCCAAGTTCCTAGACTGGGATGATGAAGCTCTTTTAATCAAATAAGAGCCATCCCTTTTCCTCCCTATGAGCTTGCTGAGAACAATGCTTTGCTTACGTCAGAGTATTGCACCTTCCAGCATGATCCTGTACCTCCAAGAAGGATATACCATTTTGTGCTTCTTGGTTTAACTTGTTATCCAATAAAGCAGCGCTGGAAGGCATCTCTAGAGTTCTGTTCTTTGGGGTGTTTTTTGGGGGAAAGACTATGCCCACTTATTTATCCCCTCTTCCCCCCAAGGATCATCTGAGTGGATGTCGCCAAAGGGGTTCATATCTTACAGTCAATTTGCTTCTTAAAAAAAAATCTTTTATAAGCCTGGACATATTTAAGCACTAGACAAATTGTTTAAATAAATAAAATGTTAAATAAATCCTGACCCACATACTCCTTTAAACTATGATTTACTCCCTATTGCAGATGAAACAGATTTGAATCGTGTGATGAGTAATATAAACTTCCCCTGAAGTGGAGCTGAGCAAACTCTTGGACTTTCTTCCAGCCCCCCCCCCTTTCCCAGGACCAGAGGTCTAGGCCGGCCCCGAGCCATCCCCCAGCTCCCCTTACCTGGTCTCACTTTCAAGGTCATTCTTTCAGACAGCTTCAGCTTCCCCCCAAAGTAGGCAGAGCACTGGATGCAGATCTTATTGTGACTTCTCTTCACATTTTTGATCACGATGCCCTTCTGGATGTCAGGAATAAGGATCAGGTCTCTGGGAAGTGGCTTTCCGTCACATAATCTCAAGGTAAAATTGGACACCTCCGGGTCGGTGACAGGGCAATTGACTACTGCGTCATTGCCTTCCTTTCCATAGAGGAGAGGATCCAAAAGGAAGGGAATTCTGGGATCTGTAGAAATCAAGAAACCAGAAAAACACACACAGGAATTACAAGGGTGGATTTTAACATTCCCTGAGTTCAAACCTCTCAGTTTATAGATGAGCAAACTAAATTTAGTGGCTGGCCCAGAATCACAAGGGTCATAACTGTCGGAAACAGGATTTGAACACGGGATAATGACAAAAGTCCTATTCATCCTGACTCACTTTTCAGGCAGCAGAAAATGTATTGATTAACTCAATTTCCATCCTGCCCTAATCCCAAAGCCAAGGCAGTAAGAAAAGAATCACATCCATGAGAGATATTCCACTGCATCCCCAGCCATATTCTATTGCTCTCTTCTTTATTCCTGGAGGGCAGCTTCTTTTCCTCTGATTTTCTTGAAAATGAACCTCTCTCATATTTGCAGGAAAGCAAGAAATGTATATTCTCATGAGACAGGAGGAAAAGGCTGTCAAAATTCTCCCTTTTTTGACCATCTCCTCCAGCTCTTTGATCTCTGGGGGATACATCTGGGATGGAGCTAATTCCAGAGTTTTACTTTCTTTACTCTGGTCTCTAAATACTAGAACATTTTAAGAGTAAATACTGAAATTCTGCACTTCCAGAAAAAGTTACCAGCCCTGAACCACAGCTTTTTGGTTGAGAAGAACCGAGACTCTTAAACATAAGTTAAAAAACAAACAAAACAAAACTCATTCTTTTTTCAATTGCTGCCAAGAAGTTGCTCTTAGTCATGTCTGACTCTTCATGAGCCCATTTTGAGGTTTTCTAGGCAAAGATACAAGGAGTGAGTGGTTTGCCATTTCTTTCATCTCATTTTACAAATGAGGAAACTGAGGCAAAATGGGTGATGTGACTTATCAGTAAATGTCTGTTTGGATATGAAGCAGAAAGTCGCTGTGATTCCAAGCCCATTACACTATCCACTGTGCAATACAACTGCTCCAAGTGTTCCCTCAACATCTGACCTCAAAAAATCACCTTTTGTCACGTCAGCTATGTATATGAAATGGATTTATTCTACATACCAAGACACATCATTGTACCCAACCGTAAGACTGAATGTATTAATTAAATATTTAAATATCAGCTAATTTGGTATATCTTTGCATCTGTTTTACATTAGCCAACTTAAGTTGCACATAAAATTATCCATGGATAGATAGATGAAAGAGATAAAAATAACAAATCTGAAACAAGCCAGCAAATTGTCCCCAAAAGAAGTCCTTTGTTTTTTTTCCAATCAGAATATCCTTTATTAAAACATTCATGCATAATTTCAGAATTCTTTAGTCTTTCAACGTCTGATCTGATACCAGAAAGAGATTAAATCACTCAAACCCAAATACAGTGATTTATATAATTCCCTGATAAAAGCCCTGGCACAAATTAGGAAAGAAGCTTATCTGATGGAGAACACTTAGAAAATGTCTTCTCAAATGAGATGCTTCTAGACTGTAAGATCCTCAAGGACACAGACTGCCCTTAATTTCCTGGACATCCCATGTCGTGTCACACGACAAGTCTGACAAACATTTCTGAAGAACAGCTAAATGTCATAGAAAATTGAAATTATTCCAGTTAGTGGCGAGTTTAATAGGATTCCCCCCCCCCTTAACTGGAGGAAATATTTTCTGAAACTGTCTAGATTCAGATAGGAAAACTTTCGGGAAGTTAGTTTCAAGGATTTCTCAATAAATGTGTTTATTCACATTAAACACCCTTGGTTAGATGTGAAAGCATGTTTTTGTGCTCCCTTTCCCCCAACTCAAATACGTGAATTTTCTGATTTGCCAAACTTGGCAAATGCAAAAAGCTTCAGAAGAGGAGGTCACACTGAAAACTTTGGGAAAGAAACTACTTGTTCAATACTATTCTTTTGACCTTCTAGTGAAATACACTTTCTCTACAACTGTCCTCTAACATCAGATTTTAATTATGTTTCAGAAGAGAACATAGTCTACTACAGTAATGAGCTTAAAAAACAATTATTCTAAGTGTCAGGTATAGAAATAAAGGGGACCAGGGAATGTAAGTGCCAGATGAGACTAAAGAAAAGCTCCATTTGATTTCATGAGTGGCAACAGGTAAGCTAGGTAACAGGCTACAGGTGAGTCCCATCCATCTAATCAAGGAATGAAATCCTTCCGTCAGTGGAACATCCCAGCAAATGTAGGGCATACAGATCTACCTTTTAACTGTCACCAAGTCCCTTTGTACTAGTTTCTAGATCTATAAAGCAGAGTCTACATATTCTGGGACAACTCCAGAAATCTTTGAGTACTTCATGAATGCTAAGTTACATTAATTATTTCCAGGGGGCCAAGATTCCTAAACAAATCAAATACTTATTCAGCACTTAAACTGTACAAGGAATAAGTGTTTAATTTTATTATGAACTAAAAAAGTATTCCCCTGCCTGTTCTGCTGACCAGTAAGCACCTCCTTTCCTAAACACAAGTAAATGTGTGGGGTTTTGGATAAGTGGGAGCCATGTTGGATTTTGCTCAATGTTAAGATAGTTTTCTGGCAAGAAAAGTCAAAGTCTTTTTAAGTCTAGCTTTAAGAGTCTAGAATGGCATTATGGAATATGTCTGAGGATTTCTGCCTTGATCAGAAGATGAAAAAACTCATTGATTTTGAGTATATGAAAACTGCCACTTCTCCAAAATCAGTTTACATTTGTTTAAGCCTTTAAGGAACTATGTTGGTCTTTAAAAAAAATAAGTGGTGATTTTCTAAGTGGAAATATAAAGGATATTTAATGGATAAATGTTATTTCTGAAATGAATTTAATTTACGGTGTGAGAAATCTAAGATGAGAAGAAAATCTGATTAAACCTACAAGATCATTATCTTAGACAACAACATTCATATACCATTTTCAGGGCTGCAAAGCACTTTATACACTAACAAAGGAGGTTTTTGTTCATCATACTCTAGATCGGGCTCTGGCCATGATGAAGCAGCAGAAATGGAAGCTTGCAAAACGAATGAGTTGTGTGCTGCGTTCCTTCTCAAAGCCAATGACCATTTCCTTCAGTTAAAGATTTCTGCCCTCTCTCTAAGACCCATGGATCTCCAACCCGGAAAGCCAGCACGGTTACCTTTAACGAACACATAAATGGAAGTACTCAAGCCTTTGTCATTGGTACACGTATATCTGCCTGTATCTTGGGCTTTAGCTTTGGTCGTGACCCACGTTGTCGCATTTTTGCTTGATTCAAGATGGATGGCATTCTCAAAAGTCCAGTTCACGGAGAGACGATCAATACATGACAACTTAATCTCACTTCCAGAATTCACTGTTAACTGGGATCCGCTTGGAAAGATTAATGGTGGAGAATAACTAGCTGGACTACTAGTAGGTTGAAGATAACCTGCAAAAAGAAAAAAAAAAATTATGGAACACAAGGTTTTGTAAGAGTAAGTGTTGAAAATTATGTTTGTTTTGAAAAATAAAAGACTATCATTAAAAAGAGAAAATTTAAAAAAAAAATCATGGTCAAATGGGGAATTTTTGACCCTTCTGATTGTATTCTGAGAAGACTCCTAAGATATGGAAAAGAGGAAAATTACCCTATTGGTTTGTCATTAACCAGATTTGTCTAAAGTTCTAAAGCACATTCAAAAAAAATAAAAACTTTCTTCTGCAAAAATAATGGAATGATGAGGGTCAGATAATATACAGGCCTGAGCCTGCTGAGTGCTAAGGCTTTCTTCAGGTTAAACATACTGCTGAAGGTGACTTTTTGGATCCATGCCATCACAAGTATCTGACACGTAGAGGCAGAGGGTGAGCTTGATTTTGCCCAAATATTCAGTATTTGGGGGTTTTTCCATAGTGCCTATTGATTCAAATGACTATAGCAGGTAGGTACCTGGATGTTGTTATCATTACTATTAATGATGATGAGCAGGGCCATTAGGGAACTAAACATTAACAGAGATGGAAAAAAAATAAATAAATCTCTTCAATAGTGTGGTAGGATACAGGTTATACTCCTTGCTTTACAAAAGAAGATATATCCATGTTGTAGGTAGAAAAGAATGAACTAGTAGCAAGAAGGAACACCATCATGCTGACATGAAGTAATCAATCAGACCCAAACCCGGCAGGGACAAAGGGAAGAGCCAACAATGTATCCCAGCATGCATCCATCCAGGCAATTTTCCAATTGTTACATCAAACCATAAAGCTAATAGGCAAAATACAAATGAAAAATATTCCCAGTAAGGATATATCCAAATGTGGAATGAAAGCAGCAAAACTAATATAAAACTAATATAAAGGGGAAAAAATCACTCAATCATTTCAGATTTATGATTAAATAGATAAAAATAAACAAGTAAATAAAAATAAAGACAAATAGATATAGAGACGGATACAGACAAATAATAGATAAATATAGACAAATATAAACAGATAAATATAGTCATATAGATAAAGACAAAATATATATATATAAAGGGGGAAGCCAACATGAAGCATGCCTCCCAATCTCTTGGCAGAGAAGCCATTGACTACAGCATTTGACCAAGGCGTACTTTCTAAGACATGGTCAGTATGCTCATTGGTTGTGCCCGATTACTTGTTATAAGGAAAAGATTTCTACTCGAGTATAGAGAAGGGTCACTGGAAAACAACAACAAAAACCCACATAAAAAAGAATCAACACAACTCTCAAAATGAAAAAGTCATTCAGAAGCACTAATAATGTGCTGTGTGCTAAATAAAACAGCACCATTAGGCACTATCTAAATTTCATGGCTGAAATTCTATTGCATACTACTCATAATTTGATCTCTTCCCTTAAAATATTACATTATTTTATATAATGGTTTTATTGTATTCTCAAAAACTTTTATAATGTAGCTGTATTCATAATAAAAGCATAACTGCCTAAAAAACGAATTTGATAGCCAAAATGCCAAGAGAGCTTTTATATTTATTTAGATCATACAGCAGTGAAGAAAATAAAGACAGAGATAGTAAATAAAGATAATTCAATTTATTCTTCCTCATTTGGGGAAAAAAAATCAGTGTCTTCTGTGAGGGAACATGGTCGTTGATAGGGACAGAGCTAAATTCAATACAGGGACTCTTCTAAATAGCTTGAGCCGGTATATATTCCAGGCAATTCAATTATCTCTTTGCCGAGAGACACTTAAAAGTACATAAACGCATTAAGATTCAGTCAGGTAAATGTGTCTGTGGCTGCAAAGCTCCAAATCAAAAAGTCAACACGTCTGAGAGAAATCTCAGCATCATTCCTTCCTCAATGGGGAGGCAACGACCATTGTTCCAGGTAATTCTCCCCCAATCCAATAGTCTGTTGCCCTTTCTTCCCTTCCAAGGCCCACGTGCGCCTAGGACATGGCACCATGGCGCAATCTCTCGGCACTGGGCGCCCGTGCTCCTTCCCACTTGGCCGTGCCTTTGTTTCCCCACTGGCAATGCCCCTCCACTATTCCCAGCCCATCTTCAAAGCTCAGATGCCGGACCCCTCCATCTGTGAGCCTCTCCTTCCATCCCTGGGGCCGCCATGGCCTTCTCCCCTCCCCCTTCTGCCACTCTCAGCGCCCACCCTGCACAGGCTTCCTTTAGCCCTGTAATCAACACTCTCACCCGCCTAATTTTTGCAGCCTGACTTGCACCTGTGCCTCATCTTATTGGCTGTCAAATACCCCAAGGCAAAAACCAGGGGTCGCACTGCCCCGAGGACCCCAGTGTGTGGACGGTGATCCGTCCCAAATAGCAGGTGCTCGGAATTTTCTTGTTTAATGAATAAATAATGAGAAAGGGCAGGCATCAAGGAAAGGCCTCTAAATGCTAGCTAGCTGCTCTTATTATTATTGGTGACCTATCCCCAGAATAATATGAATATTCCATGAATAATCTTAGGCGCTTCAACCTGGTGGGCTAGAAAGAAAATGAAAATACAGAGTGACTGCATGATGAAATCTTTGGAGTCCACTACAGAATTAAAAGGTGGTCCTGCTTAGCAATTAAAACGATCCGTTTTGTTTGGGAAAAATCAATCATCTAACAAATTCTCAGTTCCCCCTGCTAACAGATGAGACACTTCTTGACATTACACTTTTTAATGGATTCTGATGTTTGAGTGACAGCAGCCTTTAAGGATGGGGGAGCATTCTATGTGTTACATATCCCACATAACAAAATTCTCCTTTAAAGGGTCCTTTCAGATCCTGATTTAATGAAATACATGTGCATGAACTCCATTAAGCCAAGTAAATATGGTTTTATGAAGAAGTGGCCAGCAAGAGAGAGAACTTCAAACATTTTTGTCTTCAACTTTGGTTTTGTGTTTTTATCCTATTAAGAGTGGAAAAAAAGCAGAACCACAAGAACCATGCTACTATATAAAGACAACTTTAAAGAGCAATAGGACCGGGGTCAGATACACTGGAGCCAATTTATTAAACTCGGAGCAACACTTCCTTTCTGCTAACACAAACTAGTCAAGTGTTAATGCCTAGACCATCAGCTCCAATCCTTCAGGTTTTTTCGTTTAATTTAGTTCTGGTTGTCTTGCTTTTCTTAACTTTTTCCAAATTTCACTTTACAGACATGGGGAAGTCATGCTAAATTAGGAATCTGATGAATCTATGGTTAAACTCTTTTTAAAAAAATTTTTACAGGTAAACTGTCTTCAAACAAACTTTATGATCTTTTAAAACTTGTATGTTGTATTACTAATTCTCTGTGACCTCTCCCTTCAGTTTCTCAAAGTACAGATTTAATCTTGTGTTTTTCAAACAGTAATACTGACCACTGAATGATCAATGATAAGTGACATCTCTTAAAGGCACAGATTTTAGTATTTCTTTAGGTACCTTCGAAGTAGCTAGCAAGGTGCCGGGGCTCATAGAAGGTACCCAGTAAACAGTGGTTTAATGTAAAAAGAGTAGAAGTACATGTGCTAAAATGTTTGTAGCAGATCTTTTTGGGGTGGCAAGGAATTGGAAATTTTAAGTGAATACCCATCAACTGGGAAATGGCTGGGTAAGTTGCAATATTTCCACGTAATGGAATACTACTGTTCTGTGAGAAATAATGAGAAGTCTTATTTCAGAAAAGCCTCATATGTTGAGTGGAGTGAGCAGAACCAGAACACTACAACAGTAACAATAATACTGTACAATAATCAACTTCGACAGACTCTTCTCAGCAATACAATGATCCAAAACAATTCCAATAGATTTGGGATGGGAAATAGTATCCACATCCAGAGAAAAAACTGAAGACTGAATATGGATCAAAACATACTAGTTTTCCCTTTTGTTGTTTTTTTCCCCTTGTTTTTTCTCTTTTGTTTTGATTTTTCTTTCACAACATAACTGATATGGAAATAGATTTAAAATGCTTACATATTAACCTATATCAGATTGCTTGCTGTCTTGGGAGGAGGGAGATAAGGAAAGGAGAAAGAAGAAAAATTTGGAACTCAATCTTACAAAAGTGAATATTGAAAATTATCTTTATTTTTAGTTGAAAAAAACAAAATGCTATTAATTGGAGGGGAAAAAAAGATATTTATCTTCCCCCAGGTTAAACAAGCTGAAATTGACTTTTGGATACATGCCATCAGTGAATAATTGTCACATGAGAGCAAATTACATTGGTGGGGACGGATTAATGGTTCAATTTTGCTGAAATACACAGCATTTGGGATTTTTTTCCATAGTATCTCAATTCCAACTTTCTTTTCACTTAAACATTTTTATCCAAATAAAATCAAGTATCATATAAGCATTTAATTTAAATGGAGAAGCAGTTTACATGGAGAAGGAACAATGTACAATAATGAGGAAAAAAACCTACACAAAGATAGCTACTCTAATTTGGGGAAGTGAAGAAGGAAGAACTGATTAGATGTGTTGTTGTAACTAAGGGAACCAGCTTAATCTTAAACTACTATCTGGTTCACCTACCCTTCAGTTCCCATATTGTTCATAGACTGAGATATGGAAGCTCTTTAAACCACAAGACAAAATAAAAAGCTGGGTTTTTTTGTACGCATGAGGTCTTAGGTATACTTTCACATCTCCAGAGGGGTGAACCAAACCAATGTAAATTTGGAAAATTTCTCACCGGTAAGGGATAACTCATGCAAGTTTCTAAAAACCAATGGATGGTCCTAAATGCAAAACCAGTTAGAAGTTTATGGATTCCAATTCACATCAAGTCACTGTCCACCATCTTTAAAAGCCAATCAATAAAAGCATCTCTAAGTCATACAGCCAAAAAATGGCAGAAATAAGCCAAATTGAGCTTAGATTCTACTTTGAAAATATATTCTTAGCAATAGGTAAGACTTCATAATTATGTAAACTAGTTTGATATTCCTAGAAGAAAGTACACAACTTACTAGTGGGAAAGACAATGCTCATGTTCTTAAGAGACTTTTAATTGATTCTCTTTATAACTTGGATGTTACAACTTCAGTTCTTGAACAACTGTATATGGTTTCAGGTTCATATACATCTTTCCTGTTCTCCATATATTGGAATGCTGATGTTTGTTAATGATTGTTAAATTAAATTTTAAAATAATTTCAAATATATTTAAAAGGTAAAGGGAAAACTACTGGATTTTGGATCCAAAAGTTACTATATTTACGTTTTCTTCTCAGAATACATTTTTCAAGAACTCTGATGACACAATGTATACAGGAGTAGATAAATCTGCTCTAGAGACACATGACACAATAACTTCATTTCAAATCACTGAATCTCACAGAGTCTGGTTACATTTGTAAAATGGGTGGGGAATATTCAAAACATCTCTAAATCGATGATGTCTTGATCCTAAATCAATTCAAATGCCTGCTATGGTGTTTAAATCTCTGGCACCTCTCTAACCACCTCAACTTCACTCTTTTATTCTCTTCCCATCATTTTATAGCCAAATTGGACTGCTCCATCCTTCAAACACTTTGTAATTTCCTCCCTCCCTGTCTTTGTTCACACCATTCCATGAGCCCGGCATGACATCCCACTGAGCAACAGATTGGATGGGAGCTGAGGGATCTTTCCCTGCTCTAGGGTCTAGTATTTGCTTTTCCTAGGACTCAGAATTTATCTCCAGGTATAAGAAACCATCTTCTTTTCCCCAATAACTGAAATGATCTCCCTTCTAATCTCATCTTCTTAAAACCTCTAAAACTGAGCTCAATTTCCGAGTCCTCCATAAGACCTTTTCTCATCCCCTGTTCAAGTATTTGATGCTATCTCCTTAACACACCCTGTAAATCATTTTATACTGGGAACTGACTTGTAACTGGCTTGTTTTTCCCCTTTGTTGATTTCAAGGCAGGAATCGTTTTCCATTTTGTCACTGTGTGTGCAGCTCAGTACCTAGGACAGCTCCACACACACAGTAGGTGCTTAATCAGAAAACATAAATAACTAATAGAAGGGAAGGATTCCTCTCATTTGTGCTCACATCTCCAGGCACAGAGGTCATGAAAGTTATTGAGAGCCCTAACTCAGCAGAGTCGTAAGGAGAGCATTTTGCAACCATAAAGCATGTACATGACTATTTATTATTCTTATAATCCAGAGTTGGTAGTTTGATGGTTTTGCTCTGCCTAAGCAGTTCTGAACTCCTCGTTGCTGCAAATAGGAATTTCTGGGCAAAATAGCATATGACAGAACCTTCATTATACAGATTAAAGTCCTTATCTGGTCCAAACACAACATCATTAAAACACACACAAGCCCAGGAGACGAGGCCAGTAATAAATGTAGGTCTGTTATACTGATGCTATCTCATCTTCTTCTTAATCTTGTTTATGGGGCCATTCATTCCTTTATTTATATATATATATATACATATATATATATATGGAAAAAACCCTCTCGATTCAATACTGTTTCCCATGCATCTCAAAGCAAACACAAATCAGAGAATTGAGGTTATCCAAATAGAATCATGGCAAGAGCGTTTGCATCAATTTCCCAGTCGAGAAAGACTATCTGGCACTCTGATCTCCAGCCCCGTTTTTAGCACGCTATTCGGGCTCAAGTTCCATCACAGCCTTCTAAACTTTATGGAATTATACCCTGGCTCTTCAAAGCTTTATGAATGCCTTCTCCCTGTAAAACACGAGAAGCTGCAGGATTATAAAGGAAGACTTCAAAGGGGGAAGGGCAGAAAATGGGCCTGTCAACACACGTTCCTGGTTAAATGAAAACTTAAAGGAACGATCCAATTTAATCAATCCAAGCAGCATTTATTAAGCCCCTACTATATGCCAGAAACTGAGGTAGATGCTGGATACAAAAATTAGATTAAGGTTAAAATTGAGATGAATAATTACTAACAGCCTTTATTTTAAATTTTCAAAGGCTTTCAAAGATACTTTTTGACAGTTGAATGAAATCTATGAAGTTCTTCTCAAAATAATATTTTTAAATAATTGGCTATAATTGTCTTTAATAATGAAGCTCTATACAGCTAGCTACCCAATTTCTCTTATTTCCTGACTGATTGATTCATGTTACTCCCTCCTATAGATCCTTATTCCCCATAAACTACCTTGCTTTGATTTTGAATTAACTTACATGTGCATACTGTATCCCCTAATTAAAACTAAGCTTCTTGAGGGAAAGGATAGTTTAATTTATCTTTCTTTCTCCAGGTTAAAGCACAACAGTAGATACTTAGTCAATGCTTGTGGGATGATTGACAATTTCTATACTTCAATTACATTTCTTAGCTTAAATTCACTGTAGTTGATGGATACAATAACTTAGAACAGAGATTGCTTTGAGGGCTAATGTTTCATAAGTCAGCCATAAAGTCCAGCAAATATTAAGGGGGGGGAGGAGAAAAATCTAAACTAAAAAAAAATCATTTGCTTTGAGGAGTGGAAGCATCTTAGTTTCTTAAGACTAACTTACTGATTTGAGAAGCCATGCTCTGAACTAGCAAGAATCCAACAAAGATTTCTTTTTTTGCTTTTGGCCATGAAGACTCATGATATGGGAGGGGGAGATGAGGCGTGGGTTCCAAAGACCTGGAATGATCCCCAACCATCCAAGCAAGGACTGACTTCAACAGAGCAATCAAAACTCAATGCAAGCAAGATTGGGGGAAAAAAGTCAGTTTCTTATATTCTATACAGTTTGCTGCATGGGAAGATGCAGTTCTTCAAGCTGAAAGATGACATTTCCTTTCCTCTTTTTTTGGTCTGTCTGCATTTGCACCACTTATAGGATGCACTTTCTTGGATTTCCCAGGTATCCAAGCCCTGGTCTTACAAGAAACCTACTTAAGGAGGGAGGAAAAAAAGGAGGGAAAAGGAGGAGACAGTGTTTAAAGGAAATAGGACTTCCCCTTTCAATGTTCTGATCTCAAAGGCAGATATATATGGTGGGAAAAGCTCTTACTGTCATCATGAAACAATTCTTTTAGCAAAGGTACGTTTATAATCACATGAAATTCATTTCACCTGGATACCATAGGGACTCTGTGGCAGAGTGGATCCATCCCTAGAATTGGAAGTGTATGTTTCTATTATCTTTCCTCCAAATAGTTTTTCCCCCCCCAGAACTGTAGATATTTAAATTTGAGGGGTTTTTTTTGATTTGTGGAAAGCATCTATTGAAAACAAAATAGGGTAAGAAAGGACAGCTATGGAAGTCCCCCTCACCTGGGATAACAGGTTGTGGACATCTGTTTAAATGTTTATCCCCTGAAGTTAAAAACCCAGTGGAAGTCACCTAAGGGAGAGCAGTAGGGGAAGCTACCTCCCAACACAAAAGTGCTGACACGGACTGACTTTGTCTCCATCCAGACACACAAACAAGGGGAGCCTTTATTTAAAGGGCCTTTTCTCCTGAGATCCCCAGTCTGACTGCCTCAGAAAATATATCTTTGGCTGCTGCTTTCCAGGAACAGATGGATTTCCGCAAGATCCTGCAACGGACCCAGTGAACATAAACTGCTTTCTTGATGGCATTTTCCAGAGCACATGTGGCACTCATTGGGAAGCAAATCATGGGAGGAGGAGAGCATTTGTAAATTAATCGACCACCAGGCCCGTTTTCTTTCCAACATAAAAATCAACCTTAAGCAAAAGCAAAAATGTAAATTCTCCACAAGCTCCAAAGTCTGAAGTCACTTTGAATCAGGAAATAGAACTTTCCTAAACTTGAATTCTTTTGTTTACTGATTTAAAATCTAATAGAAGGAGCTATTAAAGTTTACATTAAAATGCTTGCAAATTGCATATTGACTTAGAAAACCTCAAATTGACATTACCTACATGTAATTGTATTTTGCCCCTTCTTAAATACTTCCCAATTACATCTTAATCTGGTTTGGGCCACAGTTTTGATGCCTTTGGCTGAAAGGGCTGAAAATCTCTATGGACCAAGTACAATTAAAAGGAAAAAAAAAATCAACTGACAACTCAAAGGCAAATTTTTATCTAGGACTTAAGATGATCCATGTTTTGGAAATGAGCAAAAAAATCCTTCACCAAAAGTAAAGAATGACTGACTTTTCTGCAAAAATAGCTACTGGATTTACATTAAGCTGGGGTACTTTATCGGTGCTATCTTGCACCCCAATGGCTAAGCCAGTAAGTTGCACTAGTGAAAACCTTTAAAATCCAGGCCTTAACTGGGCCTGACAGATTATGAAAATGGTTGTTTTTTTTCTTGATTATGAAAATGGTTATTTTTTCCTTATCTCCTATTTTTTGGGTAGACAGTACATTTTTTCCATTCTATGTCATTTTCAAAATGACACCGTTTTTGCAGCAATAATGCAGCTGTTCACAGGGAAAATACAAACAAAAGCAGAGAAGGGCATTTTTATTGGGCAGGCTGGATATTTTCTAAGTTGTAAGCAGCTATTTTTGCCCTTCATCATTCTCTCCCTCTGGACAACTCCCAACACTTCCCCCGGCCCAGATAGTGGAAGGGAATTAGACCCGCTATATAGTGGAAGGGAATTAGACCCGCTATATAGTGGAAGGGAATTAGACCCGCTATACCTGCTGCTCCAAGTTGTTGTAACAATCACATAGGTACCCAAGAAGGGGATTCTTGGGCTAAAAATCATCCCTTACTCAACGTCCGGCATCGAACAGGTCATTTTTGAGTTGGAAAGTCCCTTAAAGGTCATCCATTACACAACTGCTTCATTTGACAAGGAGGGGAAAATGAGGCCCAGGTGACTTGGCTCAAGTCACCCACATAAGAGGATGGATTCTACTACTCAAAGACTTTAGATGCCAACTTTGGTGGCTCTCTCTCTCCAGTAACTCCAAAAAGAGACAAACGTCCAGAATGTGATGCATGTTAGAGAAATTGCATATAAACCAAATTTCAAAGGTAAAATTTTAGTCTTATGGGGAAGGTGTAAAGGTACATATACTTTTTTTGAAAATTTTTTTTATTTTCAAAACACATGCATAGATAATTTTCAACATTCACCCTTGCAAAACTTTATATTTCAAATTTTTTTCTCCCTTCCTTTCCCCTTGAGAGCAAGTAATCCAATATTACATATACCCTTGAATACTAGGAAGATTATTCTTCTATTGACAGTTTTAGATAAGATTTTGTTAAATGAAGAAAAATTTTATAAAATCTTACAAAAATGAACGTTAAAAAGTAATCTTTACATGTAATTAGAAAAATACTATTAGGTACCCAAAAATATTGTTGAGAATATTCAGTGTCAGATAGGCATGGCTTGCTAAGTAAGAGCAACTTTATCTAACACCATGCAAAACTCAGCCTAATTTGTTCAACAATCCTCATCTGAAAGACCCAACTTTGTCTCTGCTTCTTCACCTGTGAGGAAAACTGGATGACAGCCTGGGTTAGAGGGAGGCCATCTGTAGAAAGCAAGCTGACAGCAGGTCACCTCATACTTACCTGTGTGACCTTAACCAATGGTCATTTCACTTTTCTGGACCTTCCTTCATCCATAAAATAACTGCCATCCATAAATGCTGACAAGAGCTCACTCTTCCCTTCCAGATCTTGTTTATGCCCCTATAATATCCAAAATAAGGAATTCCCACCAGGTAGAAGTTGCCTTCCATACCAAGTTCTTGATTCATGTTCTGGGGAGAAGAGTTGATACAATGCTATCTATCACTGTATGAGGCAGAATGAGGGGGGTGACTAACAGGCTGATTCTTTATCTAGGCTTTGGATGGCTCCCTTTGCTCTCATTCAGTTTACAACTTAATTTAACATTTGCTCCCTTTCATGGGCCCCCAAATGGTAGTGGTAACAATGACAATTCCTATGAGTTAGAGGGAGATAGAAGAATCAAGAGCCAGGTAGCCAAGGGACATCTTGAAGTTCTGACTTAGAGGGGACCATCTAATCCAAACCATACTCAAAAAATAAACTCCAGTGCCAAATCATCAAATAACCTTTCCTTGAAAGCCTTCAATGAGGAAAAACTCTGCACCCCAAGCACCTCCTTCCATTTGGGGAATCGCTCTAGAGGTACAAATTTTTTTTCTTGAATCAAGTCTAAATCTGCTCCTTTGCAATTTCCACCCACTGTTCCTAGTTTTCTTTGCCCATCCACATTAGGCTAAACAAATCGAATCCCTCTTCCACATGAATGTCAAGTACTCAAAAACACTCTTACATCTTCCCCCAAGACTCAGCTTCTTCTGGCTAAACATCCCCAGTCCCTTCCATACATTCTCATATGGCACAGTCTCAGATGGCAGGAGACAGCAACTGTCACAAGAACATGGAAGGGGTAGATTGGTGATAACTAGCCAACATACCACTGAAAATCTCGCCATGGGCCAACTTTAAGCAAGCAAGACATCAGCTGCCAACTGGCTGGAAGAATAGCTAATGGTTAGAGAAGGCATTTCTAACTCCCACACCCTGCATCACAGCTGGTTCCAGGCAACAGGACCAAATGAAGTAACATACATAAAGTGTTTTGCAGACTTTAATGAGTTACATAGATGCTAGTTGTTTGTCCTTTCTTATGGAAAGGGATCGATGATATCCCAAGATGATGTTTTAACTTGGGTGTAAATTGGACTGAAAGAGCCACAGTTGTACAGTCATCTGCCCCATTCTCTCTTCCAGTCTTCAACAAAATCCAGGGGCAAGACAAAAGTCAACCCAAGTGGTGGATAATTCAGAATGCAGAGGGTGACCTTGTTCTGTAGACTTCACACCTGCTTCAGCTGCCTTGGAGCCATTAAAACAAATTATTCTCACCCACCCAAGGGAGAAAGTCTCCACTTGGTAATGCAGACATTGACTAATTCATCCACAAGTTGGTCAATTACCCTGTCAGTTTACCCTCAGCCGAGACCCTTTTCCGGGGCAGTGGGGATGGTGTTGAGCATGCTAGTTTCTTGGAGCCACAGAGAAGAATCCAACAAGCAAGTGGAAATCAAAAGCGAAGGATGAGCAGCCAGAGAAGGTCTCAGCAAGCCCTCCCAGAGGCGCTGGTCCTCCTTGAGGAGGTCGGTGAATTCAAAATAAACCCGACACCTTTGTCCAGTATACCGTGGCAGGGGTGGCTGAGGGAGGCAGCTAGGGGGGGCGCCATAGTGCACAGAGCACAGCAGATTTTCAGCTTACCTGAGACCGGACAAAGCACTTTGAGGCTGTTTGCCCCCATCTTCCTCATCTGTAAAATGGGGCGCTGAAGGAAATGGCAAACTACTCCTACATTGTTTCCCCTAGCATAAATCCTCAGATGGCGTTGGAAGCCCTCTGTTAGACCCTTGCTTCCACCTCCCTTGGCAATCTTACTTTGGGTACTTTTCAATCCAAACTAGCCATTCCCTCTGCATCTTGTCTCTGACCACTGACCATCTTCTTAGTATGTATTCTCCCCACCGGTGCTGGAGGTACAGACCAATATCTTACATGAAATCCCAAGATAAGCTCCTAATAGGCACATGACTTATAAATGAAATAAACAAGGAAATTGTTAGAGCTATCAATAGGGAAAGGATTCATGACTAAACAGAAATTCACAGGTTAAATGAAAAATGCCGAGTACAGACAATTTAAGAAGCTTTGCACTAACAAAAACAATGCAGCTCAAGTTAAAAGGTCAGCAGATAAACAGGAGAGAAAAAATCTTTGCCACAAGTTTCTCTGATAAAGACTTCATTTCTCAAATAAAGTTCCAATTCAAGTCTGTACAAATGACAGCTATTCTCCAGCTGATAAATGGCTAAAGGATGTAAACAAACACTTTTCAGAGGAAGAAATGCAAGTTTTCTAGAGCAATCCAAAACAATTTTCTCAATCTCTAATAATCAGAGAAATAGAAATTAAAACATCTGGGATATCACCTCACATCATTAGATATGCAAAGTTGAGGAAAAAAGGAAAATGACATGCTATGAAGGGCTGTGGTAATGCACTGTTGGTATAACTGAATTGGTCTGCCCATTCTTGAAACAATTTATATTGAAAAAAACTATTAATATGTGCCTTTCCACCCCACGATATTGCTAAGTCTTTTTTTATTAAAGCTTTTTATTTTCAAAACATATGTACGGATAATTTTTCAACATTGGCCCTTGCATAGCCTTGTGTTCCAAATTTTCCCCTCCTTTCCCCACCCCCTCCTCTAGATGGCAAGCAATCTTATGTTATACATGTTAAAATACATGTTAAATCCAATGTATAAACATATTTATACAATTATCTTGCTGTATTGCTAAGTCTCTACCTTAAAGAGAATAAAGGAAAAGGTTCTCTATAGTTAGCTGCTTTTTTTGTAACAGCAAAGAAATTAAAACAGAGTAAGTGTCCATCAACTGGGAAATGACTAAGTTATCATCTATGAATGTGATCGAATATTACTGAGCTGTTATTGAACTGTACAAAATGAAGAGGATGATTTCAAAAAAATCTTACAAGATTTCTGTAAACTGAATGATGCAAAGTGAACTAAGAAGAACTAGGAGAATAATTTACACAGCAATAATTGTTATAAAGACAAATATAACTTTCAAAGACTTAAGAATTCTGAATAATAACTAACCACAGCTCCAGTAGACTAAAGATTAAACATGTTACCCATTTCCTAAAAGATTGCTGATGGAGTCAAAGTCAAGAGTTATGTTTGAAATGGGAATTTACTTAACTATATATCTTTGCTTTTCTTGCTTTCCCTTCGGCTCAGTGGGGTAGAGTCAAAGTAGGTATAAGGTAGCCAAGATGAATATTCATTTGAAAAAAAAATACTTGAAAGATACCTAGCTTCCTTTAGAAAGTCAACGCAAGGATTTTCCTGATTCTCTCTCTGCTCCTCTCCTTTCCCTCAGTTTTAAGTGTTCCCTCCCCTCCTGAAATCACTGTACATACTTTGTATTTCCATTCTTGGGTATATGTTGTATTATTTCTGCCCATAGCACATGCCAGCAGATTAAAAGTTGTTGGGAATACGAAACCAAATCATTCCTCTCCTCCATCACTTAGTATTCACTGAGGGAGAAGAGGGGAAAGGAAAGAAAAAGGAGCACTTGTAGCCATCCAATCCAACCTCCCCACATTTTACAGAGTTAGGGAACTGAAGCCCAAGTAGTGATGTGATTGCTAAATGTTACCCAAGTGGGAGGCTGAGCCAAGGAGGCTGAGTAAAGTGACAGAACCCGCATCCAAGTCTAGACCTTCTAGCTGTCTCCAAAGACAGCACTCTGAAGTGATTGTGACGTAAAAACAAAGGGTATCAATTAAACCTTAAAAACAAAAAAAATTTTAGCCTTGAATGGGTAAGTTCAATATTCTGCTATACTCTCCTTTCTATATCATATAGAATCTGTTTAAAATGCAATTCCAAGTAGAAGCAGCCCTATTCTCAATATGTCTCTGACACCTTCTTTGTTAAATAAAGACCAGAAATGAAATCTAAGACCTTGAAGCCACGACAAGATGAAAGCAAAGAGGAAGTGGATGATAGAATCAAGTAACAAGAAAAACTGGCCACAGCAGACTTAGGGACCAGCAGTTGGACAGCCAGTCTTAAGTTAACTTAGCCAGAGGTTTTGTTATTAAGCATATCAGCTGTTTACTCAACAGACAGGAGGCAATCCAAAGGTATCAAAGGGAAAGGGTTTTTGGATTTTCTTTTCCCCCTCAAATATGAAGCAATGACTTGGGAGTAGAACAAGAATGAATAATAAAAAAAAACACCATACTTGGGATCCTGGCAATCATACTCAAACTATCATTTTCCTATTTGCTACCTGAAATTATCCTCTCATTACACAGAGGTGGAGAACAATTTTTTTTAATTTTCTAAATTAACACAATTTCTAATGGTCAAAGGAAGTAATATTCAGGTAAGCAAACAACCGAAAAAGCTTTATGTTCTCTTAACTTTGTCACTCCAAGAGACACAGGAGAGCTAATATATATTGCTGAATTATTGTAAAGTGCACCCAGTCAGACCACAAGGGTACTGAATATTTAGGTATTTACTCAGAACCTGCAGTAGCAGGATTTTGTTTTTTAAACAATGAAAATACAAGTACACTGAAAACATATCACTGAACACAGCATGATTTAGAATCAAGAGGACCCAAGTTCCAAATCTGACTGTAGCACTTGCTTCCTCTGTGTGACTTTGGATAATTCACTTAAATCTCTGAAAAAAAAAATCACTTGCCAAATGGACTCCATGACCTCTCTAAAGTCCATTCCACCTGCCAATGAGTCCAATATCTAGCCCTCCTACTGACCAATGCCCCTTGCCTACAAGAGTCAGACATCTACTTAATGAAACCCTAACGAGAGAAAGCCAAGAATGAAGTACAGACTTTGCCAGGGTTCTATATCTTGGAAGTTAATGCAAACCTGCAAAAACAGATTTTCTTTAGTGAGCAAATCTGCCTGGCTTTTACACCTAGAATTTGGCCTAACACTGGGTCTCCCTGACAAACTCTGGCAACCACTCACATGGGCACAGACTTCTCAATTCCCTAGGCTTTCTAAAGTGTAAAATTTTGCAGCGTTCACCAGCCATAGCTACAGTGATTCGAGCAGTGACACTAGATTACGAATGAAACTTCAAGCATATCTGAACAAAATCTGGTTAGATATATATCCCATGTCCTAGTACTCTATTAAAGCTTCTTAGAAGAAACACTCAGGAAATGCACCTTTATTATATAAAACAGCAATGAGCTACACTGGCAAGTGTTTTAAACACTAAACACAATAGCAACCTTTTCATTACTTAAGAGACTAGTCTTACATTTTGTTCTTTTTTTTTAACCAGATTTTTAAACTGCTAATCAGATAATAAATCTCCCATAATTCATTTGGTAGGAATTCTCCATCTGAATAAACAAAATAGAATATTGGATCAAAACAATTAAATTGGTTTAAAAGCACACTAATGGACAAGATTAGCTTATTCAAATTTGTTTCTGCATTTATCAGAATCCTTGCTGGTCAATTTGCTTAATAGGTTTTCACTTTTCTCTTAAATTTTTCTTTGGTGACAATCACTCAAAATAAAATGAAAAACCCAGCACATTAAACCTGCTTCCATTTAAAAAAAATCGTTAATGATCGGCATGGTTGTGAAATTGTTTCTTCTCAATCTCTTTGTAGAAAACAAAAATAAGTCATTTCCGTAAGAACTCTATTATTGCCCTCTATTTTCACAGATAAAAAATGTTTCCAATCTATTCCTCAAGAAAGCTTTGCTTTTTTCATTGTATGGCTTTAGAATAATGGGCATCCCTAGGAGGGGGGGAAAAGGGCCCATTTCCAAAATTGTAGCTTTTTACTATGTAATTTAAATCAATGACCAGTTGGAGGAGACTCAATTGAGGAAGGAAATTTAGTATTTTTGGAAATCTGAATTAATATTATGTCAAGCCCTGGCAGTATTTTTATCAAATGACTATAATTAGAGATATGCAAATTTTTCTCCCTGACAAAAGCCAAAGGAGGAAAAAAAGCACCTAATTGAGTAATGATATTATCCTCGTTAGGCAATATTAAAAACATACATGTGTGGTTCAATACTCTTAAATCCTAAAAATATCATTATCTTTAACAGAACTCAAAAAACATTACTCTAAAACAATCCCACAGCAGCACAATCTTTTTGAAATCCCGTTAGAAGCAACTAATTCCAAATATCCTTTCTAGTGTATGGAGCAATCAATAACTTCTCAATAATAATGACAGTAATGACTGAGACTTGCAAAAAAAAAAATTTTATTATAACCCAGGGAAACAAGGCACTATTATCATGCCCATTCTAAAAATAAGAAAACTGGAGCCCAAGGTTATGTAGATGGTAATATCTGGGGTCAGAATTCATACTCAGGACTTCCAGACACTTTCCCACCAACCCCTCCTCCCCACCACACCATGCACCAGACACTGTGGTACAAACACCAAAGCCAAACATCCCTGCCCTCAAAAGGAGTATGTTTTGCAATGGGCTTTTAATATGCTCACAGATAAGACAAGAGATATACAAAATACATAGAAGTTCTCATGAGCAATATAGCCTAAGGGAGGGATTGCAGGTTCCAAAAAAAAAAAAAAAAGTGACACCAAAAAGCATCCCAGGGAAGGATGCAACCCTTTTTGTGGGAGAAAGGACAACTGTCCTAGAAAATCCAGGGGCAAGTTTGCAAAGGCCATTAAATACCCCAGAGCCAACTGGGGGTCCAGAGAAGGTGACAGCTAATAACAGGCAGTTTAAAGAGCTGTGTCTCAGCAGGGGCTGGCTGGTTGTTTTCCCTTCCTGTTGTAACATTTTATCATTTCCAATTTCCTATCATCTCTTCTTTAATTGCTTCCTTAGCATAGAGCCTGCTATCAATGACCAAGTTTTCAAGATGATGGAGAGCGCTAGTCTGGGATCTACCCAGAGAGCTGGGCTCTGGGACCCTGAGGATGTCCTACCTGAGGGAGGCTCAGCAAGCTCAACCAATAGAAACAAGGGAACTGGCCTCATTATTCAATATGCATCCCAAGGAATCAAGCCATACCCACACCTTCAACTCAATCTATGGCTATCTGCTCTCTTCAAGTCAAGGAACCCAAGGCTGAATCTTGGCGATTCTGAAAGCTGGATGGGAGATGGACGCACCACTTTCCCCTATTTAGGCCATGAGTTTCTTTATCTTTAAATGAGTCCTTATGGTCTTCTTCCAGTTCTAAATTCTATTTTCTGATAAACCTATCTTCCTATCCTCCATCCACTAAAACTTTATGAATTTAACCAAAGAAAATTATAATTTTGCTTTTAAATAAAAAAGTCATCTTATTCTTTTCTTTGCCATATATGTATGTATATGAGTGTATATGTATTGTATATATGTAAGTATATACACGTGTATAAATGTGTGTATATACACAAAATGAATCAAATTCTTTACTAGCTCATAAATGTTACCAGAAGATAAAGATATATTAGAACTGGCATTCTAAACCTAGGGTCTGTGGTGTTTTAAATAAATATATGTGTGTATATTATAACATTACACATATATACACACAAGACAAGATACATAATATATATATCTGTAAGTACATGTTTTGATATAATAATCAGATAACCAGTAACTTACTATTGTCCTAAACCTGGATTTTTTTTTTTTTCGCCCAGAAGCCTTGAGTTTTAGTTCCTATATCAGCAGTAAGTGAATACAAATCACTCCAACTTTTGCATGAAGGAGCAAAAACACTTCAGTGATAAGTTACAAATGGAGCAGTAATGAACGGTATATGGTTTGAGGGATGTTTACCATTTAGAGAACGGCTAAATAAAATTATGGCACATAAGTATGATGGATGTTTAAGAAATGAAGGGAATGTTTTGGAGAAACCTGGAAGATGTATATGAAAAATATGATATACACTGAAAGTGAGCAGAATCAAAAATGCAATTTTCATAATAACAACACCATAAAGACAAGCAAGTACCTTTGGAAGATTCAAGAACTGTGACCAATGCAATGAATGATCAGACCTCCAGGATCAATTGGAAAATCCTGTTTGGTGCTCAAAGCCCTTCATAATCTGCCTCCATTCACCAAGTTTCCAGTCTTCCATATAGTGACATTAGCTTCCTTGCTGCTTCTCAAACGAGATACTCCATCTCTTGATCTGGGACTGTCTCCCATACATGGAACACCCTCCCCTCATTTTTTCTTCTTCACTTCAATTCCCAGTTAAGTTTCCACTTTCTAGAGCAAGCCCCTCCCCCAGGACTACTTTCTAGAGCAAGCTCCTCCCCCAGGACCACTTTCTAGAGCAAGCCCCTCCCCCAGGACTACTTTCTAGAGCAGCCCCTCCCCCAGGACCACTTTCTAGAGCAAGCCCCTCCCCCAGGA
>JAJPUD010004045.1:41359-79060 GCA_023553655.1 Myrmecobius fasciatus
AGCCCCTCCCCCAGGACTACTTTCTAGAGCAAGTCTTTCCTAATCCTTCTTAATTCAAGTGTCCGGCTCAGCCAGTAATTTCCAATTTATCTCGTTGATAATTCTCCCAGGTACAGTATGTCTTCCCTGACAACTCATCAGCCTTCTCCAAAGCAGGACCCCCATCTTTTGTTCACCCACTCTTCCCCTTCAAGGTTCACCTTTTCTTTTTATAAAGTCAAACAAATGAATTTTAATCTGCCCCTGAGAATGCTGCACACCCATCCCTGGGGGCACTTGCCCACAGACCCGTTCTGGGTATCACTTCACAACAAGATGAAGTTTCACTTTGCCCTCTCCTGCCACTGTCTCCTTCCTTCTTCGGGCCAGGATCCCCCATTAGTCATCGGCAGAAGGGCAGGTGCTCAGTGGTTAAAAGAGCAGTCTCAGTTTCCCTCTTTCCTCCCCGATCTCTGAAGATCCTAGGCAGCCACTTATTTTTCTAGTTCTCACTTTAATTGTTCAAGATTCTTTGTGGGGAAAAGTCCTCCATCTCACCCTTAACCCCCTTGGGACTGGTTCTCCATAGCTCGCTCCATTTGGACCTGCAGCTCTGCTTGGTCTCACCTCCATGGAACAAGAGGCTCTTGTACTGGAACGCCTTGGTGTCCCACACCCTACTCCTCCTTCTTGTCTGTACCCCATTAGATACTAAGCTCTGTCTTTCTCATTTGTATCCCCAATACGTAACAGATGGCCTGGCAGGTAGACAGAAGGCACTTAACAGATGTTTCATGGCAGCTATATCACTGCAACAAACTTGTGCATCAGGAGCCCCAATCCAGCTACTTGACTCATGATCAAGGTTTTTAAATTATGATTTAAGGCAACTGAAAAATTCCTTTTTACAAACAATTTTATGCAATAAAAGTCTGAATTTTAGAGAAGCAATGAGAAAATGTCACCTCCACCCCAGAAGAAAAATGCTAGATACTGGGTGCAGAAGGAGGCAAGTTAAGTCATTGAGTTTTGCTTGAAAATGAGTATTTGTTACAAAGGGTTGTTTTTGTTTTTTTTTGTTTTTTTTTTGCTTTTGTGAGAAGAGAGGGAGGAGGGATGAGATTTTTATTCATTGAAAAAAAATTTAATTAAAAAAATAAAAATCTCTTTTCGTGATGGAGCATGCTAACTGGGTTATCATTTTGCTTAAGACTGTAAAAATTGATCCTTTGAGAGAAGAATCAAGGTCAGCACAGCTCCAACAACCCGATCCAAATCACCAGTGAGTATATGAATGAAATGCTCATTCAAGATACTAAAGACATTACCAACTATCAATGCTAGCAAACCACTGAATAGTACCGTGAATGATCCAAAGGGGAATTTTTAAAAATCATTAGCTGTTCTGTAGAGAAAAATATTCATGTACTTCAAAGCCCAATTTCCCTTCCTTTTTAATTATACTCTACCCAGAATGGCATTAAAATGAGTCTGCAAGCTTCTAGGGCCATGTCAGCTGATGTACCCATAGGAGTGGACTGGTGGCTGGTGGGAAGCCAGGCTAAGATCAAAAATAATGTTAATTCAATTGACAGAGAATGACAAATATGAAGAACAGACAGATATGAGGCAAAATTAAAAAGAATTTTAAATGCTTTATATGCTTAAGATAGCTACTATAATACAAAATATATATACATTTATATATTGATATACAAACTGCTAAAACATAAAAACATCCTAAGGCCACAAAGAAGTTTTATAATAGATATTTCTAGGTTGATGCTGATGTTTACATTGTTTATCATTAAACTACTTAAACAATTTTTTCAAGTGTCATGAATAATTCAGAGTGAATAAATATCATTCATTCATTCATTCAAGAGCTATTTATTAAGTATACTCATGGATAATAAAGAGATCATTGACAGGCAAGGAAATGTTAAACCACAGATTCCATTAAGGGACTTAGTGTATCGAACAATATGTATATTATATATATATATATAATATATATTAATATATTGTTCTATAACAATATATATGTATACATACACATATATATACATATATATATATAAAACATATAAAAAGTTAAGGTGTTCATGTCATTTTTTTGATCAGTTACCTGACTCAAACACATTTCTGAAAGTCTCGAGATAAATAAATTTGTTGTTTTTAGTTGCAGTTACTATGGGACAGAAGTTCTCTCAATAACTCATGAATCCAAGAACATACAAACTACTTGGGATTTAACTCTCTTCTTGAGAAGATCTCCTGAGAAATCTGTTGACACCCTCCCCAATCTGTCAACCAGGGCTAAGAGGAGATCACTAGTAATAAGAAGTCATTTTAATTACATGAAATTGAAAAGTTTTGGCACAAAGTCAATGCATCTAATACAGCAAAGGGACTTGTGGACTGGGAAAAATGATTTGAAATATTTAACAATGACTGCCCAAAATATGTAGAGAATTAACACAAATATCTAAGACTAAGAGATAACTCCCAGTGAATTTAAGGGGCCAAAGTACGTGAACAAATACTTTTTAAAAAATGCAATCTATTAACAAGGATGAGAAAAGGGGATCTAAACCACTTCATAATACACAAAATGCAAATCAAGACATCTCTAAGGTTTCACCTTGAATTCAGCAAATTAATAGAGGTGACAAAATAGGGATAGTCAGTGTCAGAGAGGTGCAAGAAATCATGTACAATATATATAGTAATATGTAAAATAATAATGCAACTATGGACAGTCCAAATATTTTGAAAAACAATTTGAAATTATGCTTCTTAAAGTATCCAAAATGCCCATATCTTTTGATCCAGAGGTCCCGCTCCCAAGGCTTAGAAAACTAAGGTTAAATATAGGGGGAAAATTCCTTATGTCCCAAGGCTTAGAAAACTAAGGGTAATTATAGGACAAAAAAATTCTCTATGTACAAAAAATATTTATAGCAGCATTTTTATGGTAATAGAGATTGGATTCAAAGTAGGTACCACCCATCAACTGCAGAATGGCCAAGCTGTGCTACATGAACACAAGGAAATTATTAAACTTAATAAAAAATTAAAATATCATACCACACAACAATTAACAAATAATAAAAACTCAAGAGAAGCATGGGAAGATGTATATAAATTGATACAGTTAATCAAACAGAAACCAGGAAAACAACACTCATGATAACAATGTAAATGGAAAGAACTATATAATTCTGTGAAATTATGCACATTTGGTGCCTAAGAGTGGAGAAAATGGACCTTGTTCCCTTCATTCCATAAGTAGGCTACTACAGTGATGTGATATTGGATATACTGTCAGATGTGGCTGATGGCTCATTTTACTCATTTATTCCTCCACTTTTTTAAACTAAAGTCTTTGTTATAAGCAGTGAATGCTTGTAGATTGGACAACAATAAATTCAGAAATGAATGATATTTAACATTAAAGCAGCATTTTTTAAAAAACCAGGGTTCTCTAGGATTTGTCTCTCCTGCAAGTCTCCAATACAACTGCCTGACCCCAGTCATTATTTTCTGATGAGGTCCCAGAAAAAGTTTATGCATTTTTCTAGTGCATGTCTTCCCTGCCACAGATTCACTTTTCTCTCCTATATCCAATTATACCTCTTCCATTAGATTTTACTTAATCATCCCAACCCCTCCCTCTCCTAATTCTTCATGATTCATTCTGTAGTAACTACTTGTCATCCCCTGCACAATATGGGTCTCCTTTTGCCACTTCTGGACCTTAGCTCACACTGTTCCCCTCCATCTAGACCACAGTCCCCTCCTCATTCTGTCCACCATAACCTATTCATGTGGCTCCCCTTTCTCCAAGACCCAACACTCATGTTACTCTCCCTCACCCCATCTTAGTCCAGTCCCCCATAAAAGTCACAATAACCAAAAAAAATTTATATATAAAAGTCACAGCATCTCAGTGACAACCTAGCCCAGGGATTCTTAAGTTTTTTTGCAGCATGATCCTTTTAAATAGTAGATGAATTCTAATAAGCCCTTCTGAAAATAATGTTTTTACATGTATGAACTACATAAGATTATAAAGGAAACCAATTGGGCTAAAAGAAAGATGTACTATCTTCCCATCCAAATACATAGATCTCTACCCCTGCAGGATTCTCTCCCCGCATCCCATCACCAGGTCTATAGGATCCTAGATTAAGAATTGATCTCATCCAACCTTTTAGTAAAATAAGAATTCTATCTGTAACAGGGGACAGTAGCTGGCCAGTCTCTGCTTGGAAATCTCCATAGAGCAAGGAGAGCCAATAACTCCCCCCAAGCAGCCCATTCCACCATGGGAGAACTCTTAACTATGAAAATGTATTCCATATATTGTGCTTTTCTTCTTTGAAGAGCTCAACTGGGTATCTTTGCATCCACTGAGGTCCTCCTTAGTCCCCATAGCAAAGTGATCTTTCTCTTCAAATGCTTTCTGCTATTTTATTTAATCTTTCCTTCTCACCTACAGTCTTAACTTGTTATATAGCTCTTTTGAAGTAATCTCTCTTCTCCTCTTAGATCATAAGCTCTGAGAGAGAGCGAGCATGTAACTTTCCATCCACTGAACACTGTTCACTATGCATATCAGGCACTCAATAAAAACTTGTCCAAAACAAAAAAGTCACTTTTTTAAAACTCTCTCTGCAACTTTCACTCATTACTCCTGGCTCCCAACTCCCAGCTCCACTAAGCTCTGTATTCCTCCCACACACATTCTTAATTTTAGTCTATTTACCTGCACACAAATTTTTAGCAATCCCATGACTTATAAATTCCTCGAAAGCAGGGATCCTGCACATCCCCCAGTTCTCGGCACAACACACCATACAACACAGGCGATTAATAAAAGCTCACAATTTTTATAGTGCTTTACTGTTCACATTGTGCTTCCCTCACATAAAAACATCTAAGACAGACAAGGGTGGTGTTGATAGTGGTAGATCCCCCATGTTATAAAGGGGAAACAAGTTCAGAAAGAATAAGATATTTATCCAAGATCACACAGCTAGTAGGCAGCGGAGCCTGAAGTCAAAAGAAAAAGCTTATTTGAATTCCAAGTCCAGCACCCTATTACTCCACAAATCCTTTCGCTATTGAATATACCTCCTTGTGACATCTTTTATAATAAGTTGTCACTGTATTTTAAGCAGAATTTCGAGATTTTAAATTACCTTAGAGATTTTCATCTAGTCCAATCCCCCACCCATGCTCAAGACTGATATTGAGACTCCAATCACATAGGATGTTACAACCAACACAGGTTTTCGAATTTCCCCTTTGTTATTTTAACTTTTTATATATTTATGTATCTGCCCCTTGTTTATTTCTCAGAGCTCTTTAAGCCGTACCCTGTGCAATGCACAGCTAGTAATTATTTGTTAATTTAACTCCTATTAGCTAGTCCCTTGGGTTTTACTGGCTTATGGGCTCCTATAGTCAATGGGGAGTCTTTTGCTTTTTATATACAATCTTATCACTTAGCACAGTGTCTGGCACACTGTAGCCACTTCAGTGTTTATTAACTAACCAGTGACCAACCTAGGAGCTGAGCAGATGGAGGCTGTAATAACAGCTCACATTTACATACAGCTTTAAAAGTTTTGCAAAGCACTTTGCCTATCATCTCATTTGATTCCCCAGAATACTCTGGAGGGGAATACCCCGACTCTTATTTTTTCAGACAAGGAAGCTGAGACTGAGAAGGGGCTAAATGGTTCCTGCAGGGCCCCAGTAACTGTCCTAGAAAGTCTCTCCAGGAAGGCTGATACAACAGTGGCCACAGCCTCCAAGGGCCAAGGTCACTCCTGTGTCGGGGCAAGGCTTTGGACTGGGGCTGTGGAGGTCAAGTCTGAACTGATGGGCAGGCAGAGGTCGGGGATCTCCCGAAGGGGAAAGTATCCAAAGAGTTCTTCGTGTCCAAATAACCAAGCAAAGACCCAACAATGAACCCAAACTGAGCAGCGAGTTTTGTGTGAACTCTCGGGACAGGGCTGCCGATTCTGAAGTCGTGGATGAGTTCTTGCACAACTCACAAATGGGGTCACTCATCCCTGAATCAGAGTGAAAGGTGTTTGGAAGGCAATGCCCGACTGGCCCCTTTCTGCCCAGACACAGGACCCCCCCACCCCCGAGTTCAGCAAGTCCTGTCCATTTGGAAGGTGAGCCCCTGGTATCTCCCCATTGACTCCAGGAGCCCACAAGCCAGTAAAACCCAAGGGATTGGCTAACAGGAATTAACTTAACAAATGCAGCCTAGGTAGTTATCCCTTCTGCCTCAGAATCCTAATTACTAGCTGATATTTACTTACATTTTGTGTTTATTTTTATAGTGGAAGTGATCTGCCACTATCACTGACACCATAATGTAAGCACCTTGAAGACAGGTTATGTTTTGCTTCTGTATGGTATCCCTGGAGTTTGGACACATAACAATCGTTCAATAAATGGTGAATTGATGGGATAAACTATGAAACATTAATGGGTATGGGAAGAAAGAGGTAAGAGATGGGTAATACCCCAGTCCTGTAGTTATATATACATGCCCAAATTCTTTAATCACATTAAGGTAATTAAAAACCTTAAGATTAAAACACTTTCCTCAGAACAACCCTAAAAGTCGTGCAAGAAAGTTTCCTCAAATGTAAAATAAGGGTAATCAAAGTGAGTGCTTGTGTGAATTGCCCAGCATTTCACAGCTCCCAAAGCCAGGTCCTTTTACTCTCAAGACCAGAATGCTTCCCATCCATTATCACCATATTACAATTGAAAATGTATTAATATATTCCTCTAATCTTTTTTTGTTCCCTTTCTAGCACCTAGTATGGATATAACCTCAGGTACCCCCACCTTGGTGTCTGAGTTTCCAATATCTCCATCTGTAAAATCAGGACAATCAATCCCTTCTCACCCAAATGGAGGGGAAGAAATTGATCTCTGGAAGAGAACTCAGAAGTTCTATCTCATTTGTGATTACAGGAGCCTTAAAAGATCCCCACCATCCATATCGTTTGCCTCTATTACTAAAGGGAATAGTTCATTAGTATTTACGAGAAATAGTCTACCACAAAACCATTTATGATCCTTAAGAAAAAAAAGCTGTTGCTTCCAAATAGTTTGGAAATTATTTGAGGAATAATTGAAATAAATATTTGAGAATTAGCTTGAAGAAGGAGCCATAAAACCCCTTCACCTAGTTTTGGCCAGGTCGTCACTCAAATGATTCCAGAACCAATAAAGAAAGGCCTAAAGGGATGCCTGTAAAGTAGTTTTCCAATCCGTAATGGCACTATTCCCCCTAAATTTATTTAACTCTTAGTTTGAATGTTCTTCTGTCTTTCAGGCTTCACATGTCTGAAACATGAGACTCATTCCCATCACCTCAATCCCAACTTTTTCATTTCCAGACTCTAGAAACCTAAATAAGATGATAGAATCTAGGATTAGAATGAACCTTAAAGATCATCCAATATTGAGCTCTTAACTTTTTTTTTCCAGTCATGGACTTTTTTAGAAATCTGGCCAGTGTCTTCTCAGAATAATTTTTGAATGCTGAATTTCAGTTCAAAGTTAGTGAAAATAAAAATGTAACTTCCTCCTATACTCCCATTTTTTTCCTCCTGAAATCCACCTCACAAGCTCTAGTTAAGGACCCCAGATTTAATATTATAGTCTCATTTTAGAGGGGAAAACTAAGAAATCCAAGCTCACAAAAGTAGGATAAGTGGCAAATCCTGAATTTGTACCTCAAACTTTAGATTCCAAATCCACTGATTTTCCTTCTGTACCACCTCAATATTTTCCTTCTTCCAAAATCTTTTCAGTTTTATTCCACTCTACTGCAGCCTTCCCAAGATATCCATTTCACTTAGAACCCAAACAATATACGATTGTGATGGTGGAACACTATTATGCTATAAGAAATGATAAACAATCCTTACCCAGAGAAAGAACTGAGAGACTCAATGTAGATCAAAACATATTTTTCCACTTATCCTATTTGTTAGTGTTTTTCTTTCAATGTGTTTCTTCTTTCATAACTGTGACTAACATGGAAATGTTTTACACAAATGTACATGTATAAACTAAAGGAAATGCTTTCAAGGAAAAACTCATGAGCTGATGCAAAGAGAATTTAGGAGAACAGTGTACACAGTAACAGCAAGACTGTTCAATGATCAACTGTGAATTATGACTTTGCTATTCTGAGCAATACAATAATCCAAGACAAATCCAAAAGACTTATGATAAAAAGTGCCATCCATCTCTACAGAAAGAGCTGATGGAGCTTCAATGAACATTGAAGCAGACTTAAAAAAAACTATTTTCTTATTTTTGTCCGTTTTCTTTTGCAATATGGATCATATGGAAATGTTTTGCATGACTTCACATGTATAACCTATTTCAAATTGTTTGCCTTTTCAAGGAGGAAGAGAGAGATGAAAGGATAGAATTTGGTAATCTACTTTTAAAAAAAAGTATAAAAATTTAACATAATTGAGGGAAAAAAATAAATTTTGAGGGGAAAAAAGTCCCATAAAAAGGGAAGGCAGGGACTTGTTTGCAGTTACAGGAAACTTCTTTCTGTTATCATGGACTGTCCATTTAGACCACTGCAATCAGGGCCACCCAGCAGGTTTTTCTAGCCCTACTACCTCCTCACCCCCCAACCCCATTCTCTACCTTTGCTAGGAAAATCTAAAGGCAATAAATGTGAACCTGTCCTCCAGGTCAGACAGTCAGCTATTCCTGTTCCCTAAAACTGCACCTGGCCCAGATCAGGTGCTTGTTGATTGGCTAAATCTGATCCAGCTTGTTCATTTTATAAAATAAAGGATTTGTTTTCAAATCCAGCTCCATAGTCTATCACCCTGACCTCTCGTTGGCTTGCGGCCAATCGTGTTCCCCAGATCTTTTACTGATGTGCTCCCACAAAGGCAGATCCTGTGTCAAGTGTTATCAGTTTGTTTATATGGCATACTTCTCCTCAAATAAAAACTTCAAGGACTCCAATAAAATCAGTAAGCTTTTATTTACTTATTATGCTTCCCTCCACTTCCCAGGCACTGCGCTGGGTCTTGGAGAACCAAAGCCAAAAGGAAGATTCCCTGCCCTCAAGAACCTTCCATTCTTCTTGGAGGAGACAACATATACATCTAAGTGTATACAAAAATGGAAACAAAGTAAGTACAAGGTAATTTTGCCAAGGAGGTGCTAGTAGCTTAGGTGAGTGAGAGGATGTTCTGAGCTACAACTTTTCCAAAACCTAAGGATTCTGAAGTTCATTACAGATATGGGGAAAAACAAACTGGGCAAACGCAAAAAAAATTGTAGGTTCTCCATAAGGAGCAGCAAGAAAGCTCTACCACAGTATGTGAAGGAAAGGGAGTAATAAATATATAATAAGCCTGAGAAAGGAAGGTGGGAGCCAGATTGTAACAGGCTTTAAATGCTAAAAAGAAGGGAGCTTGTATTTGAGCCTAGAGGCAGTAGGGAGCCATTGAATAGGGGAATAACATAAGTAGCCCTGTACTTTAGGAATATTGTTTTGGTAACTATATTTTGGTGGTTGTATTGGAGTCCGCAGGGATCAATTAGGAGGCTGTGACAATTCAAGTAAGAGGGGATGTGAAGCCCCAAACCAGAGTGGAGGCAATGTAGGACTGGAGAGAAGGGGGAGGATCTGCCTCAAGTCCACCCTGCTATTTGGATTCTCCGTCAACTCAAATTCAGCATCAGAAACAAAAGGGGCCCTTGGAAGCCACCCAGACCTGCCAAAAAGGCTCCCCAACTTCTATTAATGAGCCTGTATCACTAGTGTCTCATCCTATTAAGCAGAGAAGTACTTTTCCCTTTTCCTTTCTCTCTGGCCCCAGAATTAACTCAAGTCTCTATTCGACTTTCCTCATCCTCCCTTTCAAGGTTGGAAGTCAAGTCAAGACTTCTCATCCCAGCTCTACAACTAATAAAGTGAACTTGAACAAGTTATTCCACCAAGGGATTTTAGACTTGATGTCCGAGTCCCCTTTCCACTCAAATTCTATAGTTTGATTCTTCCTTTCTCAACACCCTTGAGGGTTGGCAGGGCAGTTACTGACAGTTGGCAGTTACTATCAGTTAATTCCCAAACTGTGAAACCTGATTAGGAGGCCTAACAATAGCAAAAGGCTTGGAAATACATTAGGTATGCTACCCAAACACCCCGTGCCCCATGTTTCCCACCGCTCCCCACTGACTGCCTACTGTATGTCAAATATCAGATACAAAGACATAGGAGACAATTTCACTCTATTCATCAAAATCTGATCATGACAAATGGGAGATCCATGTATTTTGACTCTTAATTCAGAGATTTTCACCTCAGCTCTCTCAAAATTTGTACTACATTGAAGCTATCAAATCTACAAGTATTTGAGTGCCTGACTCGACTCTTAGTGGCCCTAGGGGCTTGTCCGTGGGTTATTTTTTCCTGTTTGTTTTTTTTGGCAAAGATACTAGAATGATTTGTCATTTCCTTTTCCAGCATGTTTACATTTTAACTAACACACCAGGAACTGAGGCAAATAAGGGTTATTAAGTCACTTACCTAGGGTCACACAGCTAATAAGTGTCTGAAGCCACATTTGAATTCAGATCATCCTGACTCCCGGCTAGGTGCGCTATCCATTGCACTACCTCCCTCTGAATGCCTACTGTAGTATGAACAAAAAGAAATCTGACCATTATAAATTTAGAGCTGACAGGGAAATTGGAAGTCATCTAGCTCAACCTTTTACAGTTGAAGGAACAGCCACAGAAAGTGGCCAAAGTTGCTTAGCTAAAATCACAGAATTAAGTCTTACAGATGGAATTTTGAATCAACTTAGTACGATTCCCTTAGTTTACAAATAAAAAAATTAAGTCATTAAAGCCCAAGATCACAAAGGAAGCAAGGAAGAGTTGAGATTTGAACTCAGAACCTTGGACTTCCTTCAAATCCACCTTTTCTGTATATACTAGAAATAATGTCCTACAGTGGGAAAAGCTGACAATCTCAGGTTTGCCATCTTTCCTATGTGATTCCTAAGACAAGTTACCTTGGGAATTAGCTTACCTACAAAAATGAAAAGACTGAACCCAATTACCTCGAAGGCCTGGTTTCAGCTCAAAATCTAAATACTTTTAAAATATATACCATATTACTCATGAAAAAAGTTTGAAGAAAACCATCTACTTGCCAACTCCACTTACTTGTCAAGATGGTTTCACCTTTCAAGACTCCTTTCCATTTCCAGCTTCTCTCCCATTCCTCTGCCAAGATTTCTGGTGTTAGCCATTAAAACCATTTAAACCAGAGTTATATTTTTAAACCATCTGACAACATATTTGAAATGGATCTGCATTATAAAATAGTTCATCTTCCTTTAAAATCTTATATTTTTTTTAGAAGTTTAAAACTTGGAACAGTAGAAAGAGTGCTAAATTTAGAATCCAAAGGACCTAGATTAAAATTCAGCTTTTGCAATGTAATGCCTGTATGATCTTGGGCAAGGTCTGTTTCTCAATCTGTATAATGGACAGGATGGCCTTTGAGACCCCTTCTAGCTATATAAATCTATCATCCTATGAACACACTAAGTCAATTTTTATACAATAAATCCTAAAACCTAAATTGAAGTCCCTTTGGAGAATAGCGAAAAAGTCTCAGCTCCTCTTGGAGAAATTAAAAAAAAAGCAAAGTAGTCAAAGTGTTGTCCACTATCCTGGCAGCATTTTTCACAACTGAAACCTGGTTCTGTAAGTCTGTGGTGAGAATTCTTTTCAGGATATCAGAGCTCATTTCCTTGTGTCCTTTAATCAACTGGAAGAGACTTGAGGAAATGAGTCAAAATCCTGAAAGAAATTTCTAACTGCAATGAACAAAAAATAAATCGCTCACAACAACATCTGTAAGTATATGGGTGTTTAGACGGGAAGCCCAGAATACATGATGGCAGCTCTCCTGAGAATTAGCTTTCAGGGAAGGAAGGCTACAACTGATAATCTCCCCCACTTAACCCTTTCCCATCTATCATCAAGCCAGTGAAAGTCCCCTGCTATACAGCAGATATCAGCAATCCTTTTTTTTTTCTTTAATAAGCTCTAGAATTAAATATGAGAATTACAGAGAAAATAGCTCAGATCCTTAAGCATTCATTAAGGGGAAAAAAGAGAAGGGGATATACTATTAATAGCGTTTGTATTTTAAACACTTCACATGCTATCTCATTTAATCTTTACACTATCCACTTTAGAGATGGAGAAACTGAGGCAGAAAAAGACTGGACAACTAAGGATTTGAACTCAGGGCTTCCACATTTGATAGATTATTCTATCCACTTTGCCACCTGGGATAATTTGTGATTTCTCAAAGCATAAAGAGCTGCTTCTTTCTAATTGAGTTCTACCAATGCCCGTAAACCTGATTTTCTGAAATATTCAGAGCTATACAGAGAACTGAGGGACAGAGATAGACAGGTTTGGAACTCAGAACTCTGCTGGCTCCCTTAAACATTCAAAAAATGCAAATGCAAAATAGGAATTCATTCTCTAGTAGGCTTCCATTATCATTTTTGAGTGCTTCATCTGCATATAGGCTACAATTGAAGCCAAAGCCTTTGCCCCCCACCCACTTTATATACAAATCGCTCAAAAGCATTAAGGAAAAATGTGATTTCGAAGCCTCCCTTCAGGGGATCCCTTTCAGAAAGGGAGGCTCTTTTGGGAATGTAAATTATGCTTTGTCCAAAAAGCAGGTCCATCCACAGTTAAGGGAAGAACTGGTTTGTTTTGTTTAAGTTTCCAAAAAGAACAAGAAATGTACCTTCACGTTTCCCGTTTTGTCTCCTCCAGTTTAGGTAGGAGTTATAAAATTGGGCAAAATGAAATTTCAGGACAAAGGTAGACTGTCATTTAAATACACATACCCAAACCTAATCCAACAAGCATTAGAGCACAAGGAACAGCTGGGCTATAAAAACCAAACAAAAACAAGCCCCGGACCCTCAAGAAGCTTACACTCCAATTGGAAAATAAGAGGGAAACAGAGCAAGTGGGAGATCTGAAATGGTGTTAGGTAACCGGTCTGCCTTTTTCACATCCACCATGTTCTCAGCAGTCCCAGAATGCTGTCCTCAGGCTCACCAGCGTCAGAAAGGAGAAGGGCCTATGATTCACTGCTCCTGGCACTTTCATCCTGCTTCTGACATTAATTCGGGAAGAAGGCTGCAAGCACTTGCACACATACACACACATCTTACAAAGTGAGAGAGCCCAGAATGCCGGCAGTGAGCAGATCCAGACCCCGCCCCTCAAGGCAGAGGCTGGAGCAGATAAGCTGGGAGTTTGGGGGGAGGGAGGGGGCAGGGTATACAGCAGGTGTATCAGAGGGCTTGCAATAGTACTGAGCCCAGGTGCAGGAGAGACTGGGGGGAGGGGAGGATCCACTATACGAGACATACTGGAAGAGGCAGAGTATTAAGCAGGAAGGGAAATTGACTTCACACAGGACCCGAAATAGACACGGCCCCGGCTTGGCCGGCTGTCAGCAAAGCTCTGCTCAGAGCCAGCCGTGCTCTCAAAGGCCACGGACCCCTGAGCTCGCCGTGCCGGCCGTTCGGGATGAGTCGGGGAACCGAATCGGACGTCTGCGCCCCAGTCTCGAGGAGGGCGGGAGTCCGGAGCGAGCCCTCTCCTCCCCCACAGGAAAAGCTTTTACAATGCCGAAAAACAAACGTGAGCAGGCGTGCTAAGCTTCTATACACGTTCCGGGGAAACTCCGATCCAAGCTTCGCCAACGTTTTCATTCATTCCCTCTGTAGTCAACTGCTAAATTCCCTTTCCTGACCTCAGTCAGATGGGAGGGGGCAGCAAAGCTTTCCATTCGCCCTTACACACTGAAACACACGCTTTCCCCCCCCCCCATCTTTCAGGTTGCGGAAAGGACTCCCGTATCTTCACGGAGGTGATAGAATAATATCAGTGAGGAATACCTCGTTTATCAAGGTCAATATTATATTACTTAACATATTACTTATTACGTATATTTATATATACATAAATATTACTCAACTTATGTTACTTAATATATATAAATATACAAGTATTTTATGTGTAACATTATTATGTATATTACTTAACCTTCTTTGTTAGAAGAAAATCAAGGGGATGTTTTAAAAGTCCTGATGTTTTTTAACAAGACATTCTTAAGGACTGGGGTGCAAGGGATGATTTATCACCAGACTGCCAACAAACTGGGGAGAAGAGGAGCTATTTGCAGCATCAGTGGATCAATCAGCTCTGCAGGTTCCAAAGAGCTGCCCCGGCTATATGTGAAGAGGCTTTTAAAACTCAACTTTCATAGAACCCACTTTGGGAATAAATAAAAATGTACTTTTTGTGCCTCCTCATACTATCCCACCGGCTCCCGAAACGGTGCCTCGGTTTCCCTGAAGCTCTTTTTTCGGGAACCCCTAAAGACGCCAAGTATTAACAGCAGGTCCCCACCGAACCCCGCGCCGGTCCCTCCTTCTTCCACTGGGAGCGCGCGCTGCTTTAAGTTAGGGAGCGCACCGGGGAAATCGCGCAGCCCCTTCCTCCTCCTCTGGCGCGGGAGGCAGGGCGCAAACCCCGGGAGCCCCCTCTCTTCGCCCCCTCCCACCGCGCCTGGAAGCCAGGAAAGCGGGAGGGATGAGAGAGCCGGCACCCATTGCCCCCCCACACACCGCCCGCCCCCAGCAAGGGCCAAGTGGTCAGTCAGGTTTATTTTTGTTTGTTTGTTTGTTTGTTTGTTTTTAAGTCTGCAAGCTGTACTTAGGGACGCCGCTAGCCCCAGACCAGCACGCTGCGGGTTCCCCCAAATGAGCGTGCTGTTCATTTCAGAAGGAGGACGGTCCCGCTGTACGCCGGCCACCTCGCGGGAACCAGAAGGGGTCTGGCTCGGTCCCCTCTCTGTCCACGCCCGCGCTCTCCGAGCACAAAGGGTGTGCAAGTGCAGCCAGGGGCGACTGCCTACCAGGAAAGGGCCAGGATTGCAAACTTTCCCTCTCCGTGGAAACCAAAACCTGCTCGTCCGCGGACGCGCCAGCCGCGGACAACTTTCAACAAAAGGAAGCTGCGGCCGAACGCTTTCCAACGTGGAGAGCTCCAGCTCCGCGCCCCGTGCCCGGGCCCTCCGCACCCACGAGCTCAGCACAAAAGAAATCCAAAGGCACACCCGCACCCACCCCCCAGCCCATCCCCAAAGCCCCCTCTCTTTCCCAGACTCACTCCCAGTTGCTCTCTCAGCTCCACCCGGCCAAAACGCTTTGTTTCTGCACAAGGGAGCAGGTACAGTCCTAAACGCAAGCAAAAAGCTAGGAAAACCTAAAGGAAAGTCTCAGGAGTGTCCACCCCCTCCAAAGCCCTGCGGCTGGGGGCGGGGGGCGCACGAGAACTGGAAGGACCTTCCAACGATTCCCCCGGCTTTGCAAGGTGAGAACGTTCCCAGGGAAAATGAGAGCGGCTAAGAAGGTGTAGAGATAGCAGTTAACCCACCTGTCTGAAAGCTCAGCAGGATCAGAAGACAGAGAAAATCCCAGGTGCCACGGGCCCCGGTCATTGTGGAGCTGCTCCGGGGTGGGAGCTCAGCCCCGCGTCCCTCCTGTAGCCAGAATGCACCCAGCGCGGCAAAGAAGCCGAAGCCCCCAGAGCTGGGAGCGAGGAGACTAGAGGATAGCCGAGGAGAGCAGCCCCTCCTCCCAGTGCCCTCCCCCTGGCGCGCCGGCCACGCCCCTCCTGGGCTCCCCTCCCTCTCCCTCTCCTTCTCTTTCCCTCTCTCTCTCTTCCTCAGGCTCCCTCCTAGTTCTCACCCTTACAAGCCCCCCCTCCCACCGGTTAAAACCCCTCTCCTTAGACGGGCAAGCTCCAGATTCCGGAGGAGGTCACAAGCAGACACCTCTCTGTTCGCTGCCAATCTGCCCTTCGCATTTCCCGAGATGTGCCCCAGACGCCGGAGGTGTTTACAGGACTAGGGCTGCTTAGCCTGAGCGCTTTATAAAGCCACTTGCCCTGCCCAATACCACCTGCTAATTGGCAATCGGGTGGCCGTTTTAGTGGGGCGGGCGTCTCCACCTGCCAGGTGCTCCCTCTTACAATAAAGGAGGCTAGCCTCCCAGGCTAGGGCTAGCGCACCGGGAGCATGTGGATAGGGACCTGTTCTAGACTCAGCCTCTAACCAGAATCCCAAACTGACCATTGCAGGTCTCTGGCAGTTAAGTCATCTGAGGAGGAGGGGGAGGAAAGGAAAGGAAGAAGAGGAGGAGGAGGAGGAGGAGGAGGAGGAAGACAAAAATGAGTCCTGGGACTAACCCTTATCTAGCCTTCCAGTGCCAAGCACAATGCTGGACGCTTGATTTAAGATTTAAATATATATACGTTAATTTTCTGCAGCTGTTTTGTTGGCTCCTAAACTCGTGGGCTTAACTCTATAACCCTGGAAGCCCCTACACAGAGGGCGACGTTTACCGAGTTTAGAGGGGGAGAAGGGGTTTTTGTAAAGAGTGTTTTGGGGAGGATGATATAAATGTCTGCTCCGGGCTACGCTGAACCCCTCTTTCCCAGTTTTCTGGTTTCTTAAACTCTTAAAGAGGATCATGGTAATATGGTAATTGACCAGGAGGACCCTGCCCATTCCGATTGCCTTTCAGCCTTTTCTCCCGCCTTCTTCCAGACTTGGAGGAACAGAACAGTGGAATAGTACAGTAATAATGCAGAGGGGGCTAAAGACCCCCACAGCGACTGCAGGACTTCCGGCCCCTTCCTATCTACGGTCCTACCAATTAGGGCAAAAATAACCCCACGTCCTCGGTCCCCAGTCTCCGGGTATGCTTGAACGAGAGAGGAAGGTGTTATAATGCGTGGATATTCAAATGGTTCCGTGATCTCCCTCTAGTGAGGTGCAAACATCGACTCTCCAGCCAGACTCAAGTCTAGCTTTCCCATAAATTTGCTACAAAGGTCCACTCTACACGCTGGGAGTTAGGGTTAATTTAGGTTAAGTTAGAGTTTGTCTTATAATATTTGCATACGTATATTTGCTACTTTAACAAGAACAGAAAGAAAAAGCCCATTTATAACATATGGGACATGTAACATATGTCCCAACTGTAATTACCCAGAATTCAAAACAGTGCATTTTGAGTCCTAGTATGATTTTACTGATGATCATCATTATGTCGATCCATCAAAAAAACATTTTTTTTTTCTCCTAGAGGATTACAAGATTTGAATTGTAAGATTCAAAGGACATCTAGTCTCTCCCTCCCTCCTCCATTTAGATGAAGAAACTGCTTTTCCTATAAAGGTTAAGATTGCAAAGGCAGTCGAGTTAATAAAATTCATTAAGATCTTACTATGTACCAGGCACCTAGATCTCCTCCTATTAATGAGCGAACAGAAGACCTAGAATCCAAATTTGAAGAAGGAGCAAAAATGAAATAAGAACTTTTTCTCTTTTGTACATTTTTCCCCTCAAGATGACAGAAAAGCTCAAAGCAATCATGAGTTTCTGGGACCTTGATTTCTTTTTTTTTCTAAATCTTTCCAATTTAGGTATGGGGTGGAATGGGAGAGGAGAGATAGATACAAGTTAAAATATCAATATTATGCCTTCCATAGAAGAAATAAGTTGCAATTTTCCTTCTCCATCAGCTGATGCTGGAGGGAGAGTAAGTAGGCGAGACATTGCAATCAAGTTCCTGGCAGGACCCTTCCAGCAGAAAAATCCTGAAGTGGGCATTATGCAAGGCTGAACTGCTGCCTATCTGACTCACTTTTAATTTGTCCTTATCTGCTTAGCTGAGTGAGGATTTCTGGGGCATGATCACAACAGATTATCAAGGCTTCTGTACACCTGCACCAGGAAATCTGCTAGAATATGCAAATACTTTGAAGAACACATAGACTTGTAAAAGAGAAAATTCTGAGCAAATTACAGAAAAATGAGAAACATGGAGGCATTTGTGTATGGGGTGATGATTTGAATAATTTTATAATCCCAGTTTTTATATCTGCCTATTCTTGGAAACACAGGAGTAATAAAATACTTAAATAATAATTAATTAATAGTAATAAAATAATAAATTATAAGGAATCTTAAAATTTGCAAAAAAAAATGTACAACGATTATCTTATTTGAGCTTTATACACCCCTGTGAAGTGTACGGGTATTATTATTATTAGGAAGGAGGGAACAAGCTCAAAGAAATAACTTTTCCATCATCACCTGAGGTGTAACAGAAAATTAATCTGTTACAAATGAATTCTGATTAAATACGAGGCTGGATAATTCAAAATATATAATCTGGGTGATCCAAAGTATAATCAGATTATTAAATAGTGAAACTGATATGTGTTCTGTCACAGACATATTTGTATTTTACCCTTTCCTTGAGTGTTTCACAGGTCATAGAATCCGAGATTTACAAATGGAAGAAACTTTAGATCACTGGTCAACTCTGTGCTTTACTTAGTAATAGATCTAGTCACTTTTTAAATTATATTTCAGTATATTTCCATCACAAAGCTGAAATGAAGGGAGATGTTCTTTGTATTTTATGACATATCCCATGAAGTCAACTTAATTGGATTTGGGGAGATCAGTTAGTTGTGTCTGACTCTTTGTGACCCCAGTTGGGGTTTTCTTGACAAAGATGATAGAGGAGCTTGCCATTTCCTTCTCCAGTTCATTTTGCAGATGAGGAAACTAAGGCACATAGGATTAAGGGATTTGTCCAGGGTCACAGCTATTAAGTGTCTGAGGCTGACTTTGAATTCAGGTCCTCCTGATTCCAGAGCTGACAACAAATATAAATATATGTATAATATGTATATATATATATATATATATATATATGTATATATGTGTGTATGTATATATAGACATATATGTGTGTATATATGTATGTATTCATAGATTATAGTATCATAAAAAACTAAAAGTGACTTTAAAGGCCATCCAGTACAACCCCCTTAATTTTCTAGAAAGGGAAAAGGTAAAGTGACTTTCCCCTACTATGGGCAAGATATTTGGCACTACTTGCTTAATATAAATAATAATGAAGAATAAAGATTAATTTCATGACTTCAAGGAATCATGATAACATGATCATAGATATAGACTTGAAAGGAACCTTGATTAACCCAGTCCAGCCCCCTTTATTTAACAGGTTAAAAAAAAAAGAAGGCACAGATTCACAATCACACAGGGGCTAAATGGCAAAGCAAGGTTCTGAATCCTGGTTGGTTGACTCCAAACACAACATTCTTACTACCTCTCCAGTCTCCTTCTTGGATTTCTGTGGCCAAAGCAAACTTATCCCTAGTAGCCAGACTCCTAGGCCATTACTAGGCCCAGACCTGCCTCGGCTTGTGGTCCATTAGAATGCCTTAATGATCCATGGTTCCTTCTGAACCACAATGGAGTTTTGAAATAAAACCTAAGTCAAAGATCTCTAGATCAGAGTGGAGGGTGGCCATGAGCCCATCTGGCAGTCTACTGAAACCTAGGAACTCCTCAGAATAATGTTTTTAAGTAATTGAAGGAAATAGTAAATTTCAGTTAGAGTGTAGTAAAAATAAAGATGATTTTTTTCCCATCCAAGTTCATAGACCCCCTGAAATGTTTCCTCAGATGCTCATTATCCACAAATCTCAGACTAAGATTCCCCATCTTAATGGTAGAGTTTATAAAGGTAGAGCTTATAAAAGCATGTGTTTCCATGCAGTTCCTATACCCCATGAAACTTTAGGATACCACAAAAAATGCTATAATCATGAAGAAGTCACTAAAAAAGAAAGAATATGAGAACACTGAAGTGGCAGAGGGTGTGAAATGCAAGGGCTATATGTGTGTGTCTCTTGGTATACTCTAGGTGAAGAGCTGCCTACTAATCTACTCAGAGTGCTTCTCTATTAGTAAAATTGGTCTGCCAATTTTTCCCCTAGACTTGCCTGGGAAAGTGCACTTTGAGAGTAAGAGGAAATGTTTCATAGGTCTTGTTCTTATAATACTATCTCAATATCTCTGAGGAAAGAAAAGGAAAAATAGCAAAGCATCCTAGTACAAAAATAGGATCTCCTTCTCATGTATAGTCCCTTACATGCCTTCTCCACAATTGAGCAAAGAAGTGGAAGGATGCCTACTTCAATCCCCCCCCCCCAATCAATTCATCCCCAAGCCTTTATTTAAATGCTACACAAGCACCTACTAAGTGTCAGGCATTATGCTAAGTGCTGGGGATACAAAAAGAGGTGAAATTCAGTCAATCCCTGCCCTCAAGGATGGTTTTCCAATTGCTTGCCTTCTGAATACTGGGTGATCCTCCTCAGAAGGAGGGGACTGCAATGACAATAAATGTGAATTGTGGTTATTATGGGTCTCAGAATCCAAGAATGCCCTCAGCCTACAGGTGGTAGCATATTGTGGAGAGATCTGAGTTAACATCTAACCTCTATCGTTTAACTCTCTCGGTCAGGATGGACAATTTAGTTAATCTTTCTAAATCTCTTCTTCCGTATATGGAAAAATAGTAGATGATACCAATAGACTCTATTTTACAAGGTTGCGTGGAGGATCAAATGTAATAATGTTGTATATAATTTTAAATGGTTAAATTTTTTTAATTTGTGGAACACTAATGGTGTCATGAACTGATCCAACCATTCTGCAGAGCAATTTATAACCCAAAGGGCTATAAAACTGAGCATTCTCTTTGATCCAGCAATACCACTACTAAGTTTGCATCCCAAAAAGATCATAAAAAATTGGAAAAGAATCCACATTTACAAAAATGTTTTAGAGCAGCTCTCTTTGTGGTGACAAAGAAGTGGAAATCAATTGGAGAGTGTCTGAACAAATCATGATGAATGGATGTAATAACATACCTTTGTTCTATAAGAAATCCTGAGCAGGTAGATTTCAGAAAAACCTGGGAAGACTTCAATGAACTGATTAAGTGAAGTGAGCAGAACCAGGAGATCACTGTACACAATTACAGCCATATTATGCAATAATCAGCTGTGATATATTTCTTCTCAGCAATGCAACTATCCAAGACTCTTGATGGAAAATGATGATCACATCCAGAGAAAGAACTATGGAGTCTGAATGCAGATTGAAACATACTGTTTTCACTTTGGGTTTTTTTTTCTTTGTTGTGGTTTTCCCCTTTTGTTCTGATTTTCCTTTCCCAAAATGATTCAATATGGAAATATGCTAAAAATGATTGTATATGTATAACCTATATCAGATTGCTTGCTGTCTTGGGGAAGGAAGGAGGTTTAATCTTACAAAAATGAATGTTGAAATGAATAGTTTGAAAGCTATCTTTGCATGTAATTAGCAAAAAGCCCTATATATGTAATTAGAAAAATAATACACTATTAAAATTAAAAAGAAAGAAAAAGAAAAAAAATTAAAGAATTGTAAATGCTTTCTCCCAGCAGCAGTGAGCCCAGAGCTGATGGTTTTGCAAAAGGTGGGTGGATAAAAATATCATTATCACTCTTCACTGGTGACCATGGAATGGATGACCTAAAACTATCCCTTCAGATAGACAATGAGATTTTTTTTAATTTTTAAATTTTTTTAATTAAAGCTTTTTCTTTTCAAAACATATGTATATCTAATTTTCAACATTCACCCTTGCAAAACCAATTAGAAGATATGAAATAAGAAAACACGGCTCCCTGCTCTTATAATAGGAGAACAGGAAAGGGATTTGGGGGACAGGGAGGGACAGGGAATGTGAGCTAGAAGTAAAGATACAGGAACTGCTTAACTTACACTTGTCACTTTGCCATTTTTATAAGCATCTCCTGTTTACAGGATACAGAAAGGCGGAAAGGCCCTCCCATATATCCTCCAGGACCCAAATTCCCTCCGACACTGAGAAGACTCACAGAGCAATTCTTGGGCTTCCTTGCTTGGAATTCCATCCAGTCCTGGCTCCCACTGCCCGGAGAGCTGCCCTTGCAGCCGCAGCTGGGAAATCAGGATTCTGAAGCAAGGGAGCTCCAGTTTAGCATAGTGGAAGGAGCCATAGATTTCTGTTTGGGAAGACTTGGATTCAAAGACATTTATTTAATCTCTCCCGTTCTCAGTTTCCTCATCTGTAAAATGGGAATAATATCAAATGAGGTAACAGGTATAATGCAAATCTTAAAGCACTAAATATATATATGTATGTATGTATGTATATATATATACATACACATATATATATATTTCTCCTTTGTATCAGAAAAGTACAGGATGGTAGACAGCAAGATTCAGGCTTTTTCTGAAGATTAAGATAACATTTGTTGTTAGCACAAAAACCAAGACTGATTCCCAGTCTCCAAAGCCATCTTCTCCAGACAGACCGGAGCCAGGAGGGGGCAGCCCAAAAGTAAATTACTCAATGCAGAATTAAAAACACAGTTTCAGTGGTGAGGGGAGTGGAGGGGCTAAGAGCTGGGAAGCTCTGATTGTAGCCCTCCAAAGCCCAGCTATTTTGTCCTCAAACACACTGACCTCCAGGGAACAGGAACACTTTCTAGGAGACTGTCTCCAGGGCCTGAAATTGTCAAAAAATTCAATTCAGTTCAGCCAACATGAATTAAGAACCTGCCCTCCCCTGAAATCCTTCTGGAGTTACATGGTGGAGGTGAGCATGGCTTCTGGACTGTCCTGTCAGGGGAGCCCAGGCTCCTGACAAGTACTTGTGCCAAGCTAGGAAGGCTTCCTCTGTGGGCCTGGGCTGGACTGACCAGCCCGGCTAAGTTTAGAGTGGCCCGTACCAGGTTGGCTTTGGGATGGGGACCTCATTTATGTATTTTTGCTATAACATATAATATGTAATAATATATTATATTTATTATATATTTTGTATATTATATAATATATATTTATATTATATTTTACATATATAATCATATAACAATGTATGTAACAAAATATATGTAGTATATAATTATATATTTATATTATATAATTGCATAATATATAATATAATTATATTATATATTACATGTTATATATAGTATATAATTAAATTATATGTAACATTATTATATAATAATTTCCAGCAATTCTGGGAGATCATCTAAGTCAGAGAGAGAAGCTGCAATCTGTATCAGAGGAGGTATCTTCCCACTAGACCACATCCTAGACCTGGGGCTTATGGTACAAGAGGATTTAGGGAAGAGAAAGAACGGATGGGCATTTCCTTGTTGTTTGTCCATCCTTCTCTAAGAGGACCGTGACATAGATCAGGATGCTTGAAGATGGCCTTGATGCAGTGGGAGAAGTCTTCGATGGGGCTCAGTTTGACTGAAGCAACTCCTATCCAGTGATCAAGGCTAGGTAAGAAAGGAGGCAGAGAATGGCCTTTTTTAGGTAGAGGAAACTCCCTCTCTCAGTGCAGTCTATCATTTTAGAGAGCTGCCTAGAAATGGTTAAATGACTGGTTCAGAGTCACGTAAATATTATATTATGGCAAAGTACCCTTGTACCCAGGGCTTCCCAGATTTTGGGATTAGCCAAATATTCACTTCTTCACTTAATTTGACATTAAATTCTGTGCTAGGGAATCTCTTTCAGCTTTTTTTTTTTTTTTTTGACTGAGGCAATTGGGGTTAAGTGACTTGCCCAGGGTCACATAGCTAGGAAGTGTTAAGTGTCTGAGATCACATTTGAACTCAGGTCCTCCTGACTTCAGGGCTGGTGCTCTATCCACTGTGCCACTTAGCTGCTCCTCTTTTGCCTCTTCTTGCATCCCTACTTAGCACACTGCTTGGCACATAGTAGCCAAGTAATACCTGGCACTATTGATTTGTCATAAATTTAAGCACAAAAATTTATAATCTAGAAGAGGAAAGAAAGCCACTCAAATATGATCATATGACATCTCTTCCTGCTTAAATTTTATCATATTAGCATTTAAATTTAAGTATTTTTTGCAGTAAGAATATATGTCAGATATTTTATGATCAACTCAAGAGTCCAAAATTAATATTACTATTCTCATTGTCAAATTCTGCATCCTCAAATCAGCATATACATTTAAATTTTTTTTGCAGTAAGAATATATTTCAGATATTCTATGTCTAACTCAATAGTCCAAACAATGCTTTTGGAACCAGCACATGGGTACAAATGTTATGAATTTCCTAGATAGGTGCTTGATTTTAAGAAAATCATATGTTTAATTTAGAGGTTTCTATCAGTGAAGGGCAAGAAAGGAGAACTCTGTCTTTCATAAATTGTTCATTTCTCTTTTAAATTAAGGTGCTAGAAATGGTCAAGGAGAAATATATAAAGAGACTCCATGATTTAGTCTATGAGCAGGGACTTAAAGGCCAAAGCCTGTGTCTTCTCCACATTCTGTTCAATAATAACTAACATTACAAAATATTTAATATATTCCTAAGTTTCAATGTGGATTAATGGGTCAACTACTGAAAGTGGAAACTGGGAAAAGGGAGGAAGTTCCAATGAGGAATTACACAAGAATGATATTCTAGGATTCATTCAATAGTTCATGAACAATTCATCTGTGAATCCTACCATTTTTCTCCTGGAAAACTTAAAAATGTACAGCACGTTTTCAATGCTTATTTATTAATCCAGCCAAGTCAAAATGTGGAATCGATCAGAGTATATCAGAAATTTTGTTAACCTTTTTTCCTGTTTTTTTTAAACCTTTAGATTTAACAAGTCATTCAACTCAAGTATGTAGTAGCAGATTGTATAGTTTGTCAATTATCCACGTCTCATTCCTTCCTCCAGCGAACCTCTGATCACTGTACTGCAACAGTGACATAAAGGTCAAGGGAAAATACTCCAATTAATCAAATTTCTCTTGCTAGAGGCTAATAAAAAAAGTTTGATGATGCTAGAAGTTGAAACGAAGAGTTAAAATTAGATTTTAGATGATTTGTGGGTTTTGCTCAGTCTTGCATGGTATCTTTGTCTTAAGTGCTATCTTTGTGATCCATCAAATAATTAGAAGGCATTCAGTCAGAATCCCAAAATGAACAATTTCCAAGAGTCACACTGGAAATTTGGACACTAAAAGCTGTAATTTCATCTCTGCTATTAGCCCAATGTGTTACCTTTCTCTGTAAATCTACTCCCTTCTGTCACTTTGCTGACTGAATGTTTTTGAGATTTAATTAATTATAGCTGGTTTAAAGTATTAGGAAAATGGAGGAGGGAAAGAAGAAAAAGGAGAAGGAAGAAGAGGAGGAAGAGGAAGAAGAGGAGGAGAAAGAGGAGGAGGAGGAGGGAGGGAGGAAGGAAGGAAGGAAGAAAGGAAGGAAGGAAGGAAGGAAGGAAGGAAGGAAGGGAGGGAGGGAGGGAGGGAGGAAGGAAGGGAGGGAGGGAGGGAGGAAGGAAGGAAGGAAGGAAAGATGGAAAGAGGAAGGGAAAGGGGAGGAAGAGGAGGAAGGAAGGGAGGGAAGAGGGAAGAAAGGGAGGGGGGAGGAAAAGGAGAGACAATTCATTTGGATATTTTTTTACAAAAGCATCTAAGAGCAGAATTTGTCACAAATTATGTAAAATATACAAAGCAGTACCTGGTGCGCCCTGTCACCTTTTCTTTTCTTTATTTTATGAGATTCTAACTTTGAAGGCATGCTCCCACCAAGACAATCTGAAAAAATCACAACAGTAAAAAGACATTTAACAGGGTAGTGACTAATTTTATATGCAAGGATTTTCCTTACATAGCCAAAATCCCTGAAGACCTGTTTTATGCTTGCCCTATTGAAAATAATTTAGTTTCCATAAAAATAGAACAGGATCCATATACACGAACCACAATACAACATATAGAAAAAAAAAAGCTAATATCATTATCTTTTCTTCTTCCACAGTGGCTTATTGCTTCTTTCTAATAACCAGACTTTTATTTGCTGTTATTGGGGTTTTAAAATCACATTTAGAGGACAATTCATTTTTTGCATTGCAAATTATATTGCGTCCAGTTAGAAAAGGAATAATGTGGATCACTCTAAAACTTTATTTTCACTATTACTATTGGGTTCCTTCTCAACCGAATTCTCCACAAAAAGCAAAATTGACCAGCCAAAGTTTCTGCCATGATTTAACAGGTGACCAGAAGGAAAGGAATGGAGGAGAAACAAAAAAGGTAGAAAATCCACATAAAGAATCATAAATTCTTAAATATTTGAGATTTGAGTGCATTTTACTAATTAATGCCAGCACGAAACATTAGGACTTGGAATCAGCCAGGCCATGGTTCGATTTTGTTTTCTATTTAGCAGCAGCCAAATGAACGTGGTCAAGTCGTTTAACCTCTTAATGACCCATCAACTCCTTTAAGAATAGACAGATTGCTAATCTGTATCAGTGGAGAGTTTCCACACTGGGAGTCTTAACCCCCCCCAAAAAAAAAATCCTCTCAGCTTAGATGTATGAATGTAACGTAAATCTTATTTTTTATAAAGATTGTTATTTGAACTCATGTCCTCCTGACTATCTACTTCACCTGCCTGTCCCAACATATAACTTATTTTGAAGAACTTTTTTCAAATGCTCAGGTATGCTCAAGTGTAATAAAAGTATGTCAAAAAAAAAAAAGATTAACAAATTTTAGTTTTAAAGCAAAACACTCAAGTAAATGACAAAGGGCAATGTCAAAATTTTGACTTGAAGTTGAATCTGGCTTTGCTGGATGAATTTTAATCAAGTTGCTGCTCCGGACCTCGTTCTTCTTATCTTGTAAAGTAATAGCAACTCTAAGGCTAAGATTCTGCAGCTTCTAAAGAATGGGGTTACAAAGGCCTACGGGAAGGACTATATGGGCCTTCAAAAGTAGGACGTGCTCCATCTGCTCCAGATACAGTCCAGTGTCCGCTTGGGGAGAGGGGTTCATCCTGGCTGGTTCTAGGACTTGTGCATTTATACTGCAGCTAACAGCTTGGGGTATACAAGTCTCAGGGAAAACTAGTGCCCCCAGTGTACAAGAGGGAAACTAGGGAAACTACACTGTAAGTCAGCCAGAGGAATTCATGTTGTTTTAGATGTTTAAAACAACTGGAAGGGATAAGGTTGGAATACTGCCGTACCGTAGGGAATGAGTGGGGGGGGTGTAAAAAATTAGGGAAAGACTTGTTCTTATGAAGGATGATGTTACCCACCTTCAGAGAAACGGGGAACAAACAAGTATGGTACAGCCTTTCATAGATGTGAATGTGTATGGGTGTGTATCTATGTGTACATAATTATACATAGCTGTGCATGTGTGTATCTATATGTGAAATACATGTATGTGATTATACATATTTATGTATATTTGTGTTTGTCTATATTGTATATAGGTATATATGTAGGTGGTTATAGATATCTATGCATATATGTATCCATATGTGAAGTATATGTATATAGGTATGTGATTATACATATTTATGTATATTTATGTTTGTCTATGTGTGAAATATATGTGTATGTATGTAGATGATTATAGATATCTATGTATATATGTATGTATCTATATGTGAAATATATGTATGTTATTATATATACGTATGTGTATTTATGTTTATTTGTTTATATGTAAAATAGATGTATGTATATATGTGATTATAGATATACATATGTGAAATATATGTATGTTATATATATATATATATGTGTGTGTATTTATATGTATTTGTTTATATGTAAAATAGATGTATGTATATCTATGATTATAGATATACATATGTGAAATGTATGTATGTTATATATATATGTGTGTATTTATGTTTATTTGTTTATATGTAAAATAGATGTATGCATATCTATATGATTATAGATATACACATGTGAAATATATATGTGATTATACATATTTATGTATATTTACATTTGTCTATATGTGAAATATGTGTATATATGTAGGTGATTATAGATATGTATATGTGTATGTATCTATATGTGAAATATATGTATGTTATATATATGTATGTGTATTTATGTTTATTTGTTTATATGTAAAATAGATGTATGTGTATATATATATATATATATGATTATAGATATACATATGTGAAATGTATGTATGTTATATATATGTGTGTGTATTTATGTTTGTTTATATGTAAAATAGATGTATGTATATATATATATATATATGATTATAGATATACATATGTGAAATATATATATGTGATTATACATATTTATGTATATTTACATTTGTCTATATGTGAAATATGTGTATATATATAGGTGATTATAGATATGTATATGTGTATGTATCTATATGTGAAATATATGTATGTGATTCTACATATGTATGTATATTTATATTTGTCTATATGTGAAATATATGTATATATGTAGATGATTATAGATATCTATGTGTATGACCTATATATGATATAGACATGTTTATATTTGCATGTTTATATGTACATGTATAAAATGTATGGTGGATACATAAGTGCATTGCATAAACATACATATTTATCTAAATCTATATATGTACAGATATAGATATATATCTATGATTAACTGTAGCCTGCCTGGGGGATTTGTGGAGGAAGAAAGGGGAAAAAAGAATAAAGTAAAAAGTGCACAGCAGAGAACCAAAGAAAACCTACAAGGAAGCAAAGATGGACAATTCTGAATACAATGTGTAATATTTATTGTTTCATATTTTGAATTCTCTTAAGTTCTGCTGTGCTCATTCTTATTTTTTAAAAGTTTTTTTCTTTTTTCTATTTTGCATTTAAGTGTTATATAAATAAAATATATTTAAAAAAAAAAAGACACCACCCATGACATTTTACCATTTTTACTACCTCAGAGTCCTGCAGGGACAAAGCAGCAGGTGTATTTACACTGGGAGCTGTAGTTACAACCTTGCATTTAAGTGACCCTGACTATTGGATCATCTTCTCATAGGACTGAAGCAGCAGTGAGATTCATCATCCTGCTTACCAAGACAAGGGGGAATCCTACCCTGAAGTTGTATAAAAACTTTTGCAAAGATAATTCTACTCATGATTAATGCATGGGATGTACAAAACATAAAATCCAGTCGATCTAAAAAATGAACAGCTCTTACTGTGAGAGAACTTAAGATGAGTCACATCCAAGTAGCAGCCCTGAATGAATGGAACAAGGCTTAGAAATCAAGAGTTGTAGACACGTTTTTTGAGTGGCCACAGTGAAGAGAAGCAGCATGTGAAGCTGATGTAGATTTTTTTTTACTTTCATTTTTTAATTTTTTATTAAAGCTTTTTATTTTCAAAGCATATGCATAGATAATTTGTCAACACTGATGCTTGCAAAACCTTGTGCTCCAAATCCCCTTCTTCCCACCTCCTCCCCTAGATGGGCAAGTATTCCAATATATGTTAAACATGTTAAAAAAAAAATAAGAGTTAAATATATGTATACTTATGCAATTATCTTGCCACACAAGAAAAATCAGATCCAAAAGGGAAAAAAGTGAGAAAGGAAGCAAAATGCAAGCAAACTATGTTGTGGTCCACAGTCTCTCTCTGGGTGGAGATGGCTCTCTCCATCACTGAACAATTGGAACTGATCTCAATCATCTCATTGTTGGAAAGAGTCATGAGCATCAAAGCTGATGCACATTTTGCAATCAAAACGAATCTAGTCAACAAGCCTATATTCCTCCCCAAAGGAGAGGCTCATGATTATGTAATTGCTGCTGGCAGGAAAGCACCACACCCTCATCATCAGTGTCTATGCTCCCACTATGAACCCAAGGAAGTCAAAGATAAATTTCCTGAAGACCCTCATCAATGTATTGAAAGAGGATAAGCTTGTAATTCTGGGTGACTTTAGTGCCAGAGTAGGATCAGACTATCGGGCACGGCAGGCAGTCCTTGGGAGGAATAAAGTCAGAAGGAACAATATCATCAATCACTTAATAGTGGAAACTCGTGCATCTCATGAACTTCTCATTATCAACTGTTTCCAGTTTACTTAAATGCAATAAAACTTAGTGGATCCACCCAAGATGTCCCTGTATGAAGAGAGAGGCAAGGGCTGGACTGATCATCAACTTACCCTAAGTGAAATGTACCCATTCAACAAAAGCATGTCCTCAAAACTATCAGAAAGCTTAATGTCAACAATTAAAGCACTTTCCCCTGTGTGGACAGTTTGTTGCTGACTCAGAAGGAAAGCTGCAACAGTGAAGCAGAAAAGGAGTGGCAAAGATTTGTACGCTGGCCGCCAGAACGTGCTGGCAAACATGGGGAAATTCAGAAACTGCTAAATGAAAAACAAGAACTCCACAGGGCTTGCCAGCAGGATAGTTCCTCTCTAAAAAAGGAGCATTCAAGTCCATCACAGTAAATTGTTAGCAAAGCTTTGAGAGGTGCAGAATTCTTGGCTGAGTAACAAGAAAGATGAAATTCTGTTTTATACTGATAGTAACAATCCAAAGCACTTTAATATGGGTCAAAGATGTTGATGTATCTCAACTACTCAGTACTGATGAAAGTACATTAATGAGGGATAACAATATGAGAAATAGGCTGCAAATTTCCTTATGGTTCTCAACAGACCACCATCATCCAGTGCTTAAGCCATTGATAACGGACCTCAGTTGGACTCCCTTTTCCAACTGGTCTCTTTTAGTCATTGCTCCCAAGATTCTTGCCAATCTTCCTTAACAGACCACTTGGAAGATGGTCACCTACCCAAGAGCTAATGTAGCTTCAGAAGGGCCAGGTTGATATGGTGTTTGTTGCCTGGCAACTCCAAGAGAAATGCAAGGAGCAGAACAGAGATCTGTAGGCAATCAAAGCCTTTAATACTCTCAGGGTCTCTCTGAAGAATTTTGTAACAGACTGTGAGACATGGAGGATCCTGGCAAAGGATCATCCAGAAGGACATCCCACATCCAAGAACGTTCAGAGCTGTTTGAACAAAGCAGAATTGTAGCAGCTCATGAGAAATGTGAGATGGGACAAGTTCAAGACATCTCCACTCCACTGGTCCACCTGGAGTCTTTACCTGGGGAGAGCTTTCTGGTCCATCACAGTCAGACCCACTCTTCTCTAGGTAGATCCTCTGAGAAGGACAGCCAATAACTACTAAATGTTCACATTTATAAGAGGCTGTGGAAAATACATCCATTACAACAGTGCTACTGATGTCAGTAGCATAAGTATCACTACTTGAACTTTACAGATGAGGAAACTGAGACTCAGGTTAAATTATCTTTTCCAGGATCATAGAGTAAGCAGCAGAGTTGGTATCTGGGTCCCACTGGCTGCAAATTCATGCTGCTTTCCATTGTTCAGAGCTACTTCTTTAATGTTCCTTCATCTGAACAAAAAGTCAAAGGGACCGTGGAGTATTAATTGGGAGAATGGGACTACAAGCCATCTTGTGGTCTGTAGTCTTGAGATTCATTTCTTTGTCTAAACATTTTCAAGGAAAGAAACAACTCTGAATGGACTTTGGATTCGGAATACTTTTAGACCTCACAGTTGATCTATTTGGCTCCTCACTAAAAGAATTTCTTGCTGGTAGTGACATTTCCCCCTTTTCCCCTCTTAAAGTCGATCACAAGAACTTGGCTTTGAAAGCTAAAATTGACTTTGTAGTGGGAGGTGGCGTTTCCTGTGTCTGCAAGTGATCCAGTGGGTGGAAAGAACCCAGGGGCAGAAGAGAAGAAATAAGGAACGATCAGTGGCAGTGTCTCCTGCCTTGGGAAGTGTAGCTTGATTTACAGAAAACTTTAGGGTTAAAAGGCTTTAGGAACATCATCTCCTTTGGTCATCACAAAAAGCTTGTGAGATAGCTAATTCAAATTAGCCCCATTTTATAACCAAGGAAACTGAGGATGGGGGGGGGGAATGTTCACATTTATATAGCATTTTTAATTTACACATTTTCCTCACAAAAACTCTGAGAGAGTGTTAATATTATTTTCCTATTTTAAAGGAGAAATTAAAATGTCTTGTCTACAGTCATGGAGTTAGGTGGAGATTCAAACCGACTCCCAAACTAGGCTTCACTGATTGACAACACAAGGGACAGTGCCTGAATTTAAAACAAAAGCTTTTTAATTGGGTTTGGAGTCAAGAGTCCTAAAAATGAATTTCTGTCTATCAATTAACCTGTTTTGTGATCTTGTAGATCAGGGTTTCTTCACTTTTTTTGTGAAAAGGCTGGGGAAACATAAAGATCCCTCCTCAGAATAATATCTGTTGCCCTCATCCACAATCAAAAGTTTTGCAAAATTTCAGCTTAGAGAAAATAAAGATGTAATTTTTTTTACTATACAAATTTCATGGATCCACTGGAATCTATTTATGGATTACAAAGGAAGGTATCCATGGACCACAGGTTAAGAGCCCCTTCACATCTGCAGACACCACAAATGAAGTGTCTTTATTTAATGTTTTGCTATTATCTAGATTTAAGGAAGTGATATAGAAAATATTTATAATGCAGAATAACTTAAAAGTGAAAAAAAAAATCCCATTTACTAGATAATTTCCAGGGTAATTTTGCAGATCCAAGTCGCTTTCCTTTATCTCATCCTGACACAGAGCAGAATCTGCAAAAAATAATAATAATAAGGTTGTACGTGATTAATATAGAATTTTTTAAATGAATGTACATGTATAACCTATATCAGATGCTTGGGGAGGGGGAAGGTAAGGGAGGAGGAAGAAAAAAATTTGGAACTCAAAATTTTACAGAATTGAATGTTGAAAATTATCTTTGCTTGAAATTGTAAAAATAAAATACTTTTTTAAAAAGTGCACAGCAGACAACAAAAGAAAACCAACAAGCAAAGAAAAATGGGGCAATAGAAAACAATATATATTTATTACATAAATTTTCTTGAAGTGGATATTTATTGTTTTATATTGAATTCTTTTTTATGATCTGCTGTGTACATGGCAATGTTTTTTTTTCCTTTTCTCATTTTGTATTGAAGTATAAATTTTTTTAAAGATTTAAAAAGAAATTAAAAAGTAATAAAATTATAAACTGGAGATGTTGGTTTGCAATGATTTAGGCAGATGGTTTGCAATGATGTTAGGAATGAACAGAGAGTGTAACACGATAGATCTTCCAATGCCCTCTTAAGAATTTACTCAAAACTATATTTAAATAAAGACACAGCCAACTCAATTCTACACCCCCAGCTTCAGGCAAAGCTGCCACTGAGAAGCCTTAAAAGCCTCCATTGCTCGGCTTCCTCCAGACCACAGTTTCTTCTTTTGCAAAATGAGGGATTGGACAATCAGACTTCTGAGCATCCTTCCAGGCCATAATTTTGGATCCTTCAAGTGCCCCTCAGAGAAGGCCCTTGTATTCAGCCATAGCAGTCATGCAATAATGATTATATTTGTACAAGAATTTTGGACTCTGTGCAGTGCAATTTTCATCATCTTTTGCTAAAACCTGGTAATTTAATCATGTTTTTGTCCTGGGTAGATTACCGCCTGTACCGATGGTAAAAGACCATTTGGTGTGAGAGAGGAAGATTTCAGTGATACATCTGAGACACTGAAAATCTAGACATGTTGTTGCCTCTGGTCCCATTTAGGTCCAAGGCTGCTTCCTTCTAAGCCCTGCAATAATAAGAGACTGCACTGGTGGTCTAGGAGGACCTCAGGTCCTGGGTAGGAGGAGTTGAGAAATTAAATTCTAGATCACTTGAGAACTCAGTTGAGTTCTAGCTCAATTTGGTCTCTTGCCCATTCGTTTTGCTTTCAAGTGATGGTACTTTGGCTCTGGAAGGGACTTCCAGAGCTAAGGGAGCCCAGCTCTAACATTCAATCATACTGAGTCCCCAAGACCAGCTAGTTTCCATCTATCCTGCAGCTTTTATATTTATATTCCAAGTGTTTAGTAGTCTGTAGTACAGTATTTGGTACACAGTAAGTACTTAATAAATGCTTTTGCATTCATTCATTCAATACACAAAGAAGAAGAGATTCTATATGAAAGCATGAACTTCGGTTACGTGCAACTTTTTTGACCTATTAAATTTAATATGGCAATAACAAAACAAACCTGCTTATCTGTTTTCTTCCTATATGTATTTTTTGCTTTCTTCTGTCATTTTAAGGTTTTATAAAACTTTTCTTCTTTTTCTGCATCCTTCTCAATCTATATCAATATGCTGTATAATAGTACAGTATTTGATACACAGTAAGCATTTAATAAGTGCTTTTGCATTCATCCATTCATTCATTCAATATACAAAGAAGAAGAGATACTATATGAAAGCATGAACTTTGGTTACATACAACTTTTAAAAAAAATTTATATTAAATTTAACATAACCTGCTTATCTGTTTTCTTTCTATATACATTTTTTCCTTTCTTCTGTCATTTTCATCTTTTATAAAACTTTTTTTCTTTTTCTGCATTCTTCTCACTCTATACCAACTGTTCTTCAAAATAGAAACCTTTCCTTGCAATTAAAAAGTATAGTCAAACAAATTAAATTAACACATTGACCATGTTTCAAAAGATATGATTTACAATTTGCTTACTGTTTCAGAAAAGGGGGAGAGGAAGAGGAAAAGATAGAATCTGGAACTCAGAATTTAAAAAACCCACAAAAACCGTTTAAATTTGTTTTTACATGTGATTGGAGAAAAAAACTTTATTAAAACCTAAAGAATAAAATAAGACATATGATTTAATGCTGAGTTTTCAGCTCCCACTCAGCAAACTGGTAAGGATTTTTTAAAAAAATGAATCAAAATCCCAAAAGAAAATGGAGGGAAAAAATAGTACACTGCTACATGATTAGTGGAGATATGAATCAATGCAGCTTTTAGAAAGTAATTTGGAGTCATACAAATAAACTGGCTAAAATATACATTCTCTTTGATCCATAGATTCTACTGCTAGTCATATACCCTACGGTGATCATTAATGAAAAGAAAATCTTCATATACATCAAAAAATATATAGCAGGACTTTTTAAGATAGCAAAGAATTAAAAACAAAGTAGGTGCCCCTCAACTGGAGTGTGATTCATGAATATAATAGAGTATTATTGTATTGTATTATATATTACTGTGCCATAAGAATAACAAATATGATGAATACAGAAGCTTGCAGGAGCTAAGGGGGAAGGTAGGAAGAAGAGTCAAGAAAACAATATACACAATAACTCCAACTGCCAATAGAAAAAATGATAAAGAAAAAATGAATCTTGCAAAATTACAAAGAACAAGGACAACTTGGAAGAAGAGATATGAGCAGACACACCCATTTCACTCCATTGTAGAGTTAAGTGGTCAACTAGTAGTACACAATGCTCATATTTTCACAAGCTTTCAAAGCATTTATCAGTTGTCCTGTTTTTCTGCTCTCCTTTTGCTTTTTTCCCCTACTTTTAGAAATATTATTTGTTTTAGGGGCTGAGATGTAAAGGGAAGAGGAGAAAATGAGGGGAAAATGGTGATGTTTAAAAAAAAAAGCAAAAGACAACAATAAAAACTTGTTACAGAATTATAAAGAGCAAGTCTGGGCCCCACAAAGGAGCTATCAGAAGACAACCATCACTTATAGAGATGGGAGGCCCATGAGTGTGGAACATTGCATAGTTAGATATTTTTTTAAAGTATTGATCGGTGCTGCTGATTTCTTTTCTTCTTCCTCTTCTAGAAATTTAAATTTGTTATATAAGATAACTCTCAGGTATGGGGAAAGGAAAAAGATTCATGGAAAAATTTAGGTGATGTAAAAACAAAAGATATCAATAAAATTTTGTTTTAAAAAAATATGCCCCATAACTAATATTGAAATGTTTTGCATGACTACACATTGAATTGCTTGCTTTCTTAATGAGGGGGGTAGGGAAGGAGGAAGGGAGAGAATTTGGAAGCCAGAGTTTTGAAAATGAATGTTAAAAAATTGTTTTTACACATAATTAGAGAAAAATAAAATACTAAACCAAAAAAATATACATACACACACACACATATATATATATATATTTTTATACACTTCATTCCATACACCTAGTTTATCCCTATCACCTCTCTGACAAGAGACAGGAAGTATTACTTATCTCTAGCCTTCTGAAGTCATGATCAATCATGGCATTGATTAGAGTTCTGGGCTCTTTCAAAGCTATTTTCTTTTCCATTCTTATGGTCATCGTGTAAATAGTACTGTTCACTTCACTCTGCGTCCATTCATACCCTGTGTTCTCAAGTTTCTCTGACTCGGACATGTTTACCATTTTTTATACTATCCCATTACATCCACATTCTGCAATTTATTCAGCCATTCCCCAATTGGCGGCCGCTAACTTTGTTTTCAGTTCTTTTCTATAACAAAAATTGCTGATATAAACATTGTACACACTGATCCTTTCCATCTGTCTTTTACCTCTGGAAGGTATTGCTAGAAAAAAAGAGACAAATAGTCATTTGGGGGTATGTTACCAAGTAGCTTTACAGAATGATTACACAAATTCACAACTCCACCAACTATGCATGTCTATTGTCCCACACTATTCTGACAATTGTTATTTTCCTTTTTGTCATCTTTGTCAATCTGATGGGTATGAGGTGAAACCTCAGTTCTTTTAATTTGCATTTCTCTCATTAGTGATTTAGAGCATTTTTCCATCTGGATGGTAATAGCTTTTCATGACTTCACTTGGAAACTACCTATTCATATCCTTTGACCACTTGCAGAATGGCTCTTGTCTGTAGGGTCTAGAAATAGAATTTGGTTTATTTTATTTTCTTATATTCTATAGCTAGAATACAGTTTTATTGTTTCAGAGTTAAAATAAAGCCCTCTGGGTTATGTAGGAGAAAAAAGTCTGATTTTTTTTTTATGGAATTGCTGGTACAAGATAATTTTATTCAGGAATAAGACTGAACATCTGCGAAGTACTACTTAATTAAATCATGAATGATAAATTCCTCATAAATTATACTTAAACATTTTGTAATTTTGATAGTCTTTATTTTTTACTATAATCTGTAAACATTTAAGTGGAAGCTATGAATTAGATCTTCAAAATAGATGTGTAATTTTAGACTGACATCAATTTTCATACATTCTAGGCTATTTTAAGAGACAATTAGTAGCACTTGTAAAATGTATTTAATTGCTAGGTTAAATTAAATTCAATAGTCCTAGATGTTTTTACCCTAATCAGGCCTATCTTTTAAGCAGTGACCAAAGAAATAAGATGTAGGTTGAGCTTTATAAAGCAGCAAAATTCTCAATTCAACAAATATTCATTAAGGTCTCTTCCCTGGCGATACAAAGATAAAGCAGAAAAAGTAAGGGGTTTGTGTTTTGTAGTTGGGGGGGGGGATGGATAAAGAGGTGGCCAGGAAGTTTTCCTCTACAGAGGATAGCATCTAAACTGAGCTTAAAAGGAAGATGATGATTCTGAGAGATAGAAATAGGAGGGGGTATATTCCAGGAGTGAGAGACAGATTATTCAAATACAGTGGAATATCATGTTTTAAGAACAGTTTACAATCCAGGTTTACTAAAACAGAGATTATGAAAAGAAAAAGCAAGTCGGACTCAGGATAGTTTGAGCCTTAAATGTATTTAAGTTACTAGATAAGCAAAAGGGAGCTATGGAAGGTATTTGAGCAGGAATATTAGATGGTTGGACTTTTTCTTTTCTTTCTTTCTTT
>JAJPUD010004045.1:90552-167466 GCA_023553655.1 Myrmecobius fasciatus
AAAAAAAGAGACAAAGGGAGAAGAGACAGAGACAGAGACAGTGGAGGGAGGGGAGAGACAGAGATGCAGACAGAGAGAAAAACACACAGAGACAGAGGCATAGAGAGACAGAGGATGGAAGGGAGACAGAGACAGAGAGACAGAGAGACAAAGAAAGAGACACTGAGTGAGGGAAAGGAGAGAGAGACAAAAGGAAAGGAGAGAGAAACAGAGAGACAGCAGAGGGAAGGGAGAAACAGAGACAGAGAGACAGAGATGCAGAGACAGAGAGAAAAACACAGAGGCAGAAGCAGAGAAAGACAGAGACAAGGGAGGGAGGGGAGAGAGACAGACACAGAGACAAAAAGGATACAAAGACACATAGAGAGACAAAGACAGAGACAGAAAGAGAGACAGAGAGGAGAGATACAGAGAGAGACACAGAGTGAGGGAAAGGAGGAGACAAAGGGAGAGGAGACAGAGACAGAGACAGTGGAGGAAGGGGAGAGAGACAGAGAGTGTGACAGAGAGAGACAGAGAAAAACCGATAGAGACAGAGAGAGACAGAGGAAGAAAGGGAGACAGAGACACAGAGAGAGGGAGAGGAGAGAGAGACAGAGACAAATTCAGAGAGACAGAGACAACAGAGGGAGAGGAGAGACAGAGAAGAGAGGGGAGTGAGAGAGATGCAGAGACAGAAAGAGAAAAATACACAGAGACAAAGTCAGAGAGACAGAGGAAGGAAGGGAGATAGAGACAGAAAGACAGATGGAAAGAGAGACAGAGACAGAACAAGAGACAGAGAGAAGGAGAGAGGGGGGAGAGAGGGAGAGAGAGAAGCTAAATTGAGGAGAAGGAAACCAATGTAGTAAAATTATGATCTTTAGTCAGGTCAAGGAGTTGTTTGCCGTGCAGCCTCAAGCCCTGGGGAAAGGAGACTGGATGTGGAGCTCTAATAAAGTGTGGCTCAGAGGAAGAGGGGCTGCAGGTGCAAGAGTGTTGGGATAGTCTATGGTTTCCCAAGGTAAAGTGTTTTGGGGTAACTACTGAAAGTCCGAGGAGAACACTTGGCAATCCCCGGAGGGAGAGTTTAAGACATTTACAAAATAGTTGGAGTCTGGGAATAATAAAGTCAGATTAGCCTCAGGTAATTTCTGGGTCTAGGAAGGGAGACAAGGTCTGCTTTAGTCAACAGTGTTAGACTATTTTGAGAGGAGGTGGGGGAGAGAGAGAGACAGATGGTCAGACAGAGACAGAGAGAGACAGAGAAAGAGAGACAAAGAGGACAGAGACAGAACAAGAGATAGAAAGACAGAGACAGAGAGAGATAGAGAGAAATGGATGGATAGATGTTAGTAGATAGAAAGATGGGTAGAAATAGATAACTGCATTTCAAGAATTGATTTCCTTTGTAATCTTGTATTTTCTTTTATATTTTTAAAAAGCATCCTTTTGAAAAGAGGTCCCTAGCCTCCAGCAGACTACCAAGGGGTCCCCAACACACACAAAATGGTTAATCCTTGGGGGGCTTCTCTCCCAATGAATGAATGCGAGGTTTCTTTCGCCTCTTTCCAGGCTGACCATGTATCCCACCTCAGCCTCTGCCAACTTCTAGTGACCTTAGTCCAGGGCCAGTCCACATGACAAAAATCAGCAGGTGAAACCCACTCAAGGAAGTCCTGGGGGGGGAGGGAGGGCACGAGGAAGGAAATCTGATCTCAAAACCGGGGGGAAAGCAGCTGGCTGCCGGGAGGGAATCTGGGAAGAGCGTGGTTCTGTTGAAAATAATCTTGATTGAGCCCAAAGAGCAATGGGCCGGGTATAAGCAGAGATGGAGAGAGGTCCGAGCTTTGCTACCTACAGCTCTGTGACCTGTGCAGGTAGGCTATCACTCCGGGACCCATTTCCTTCTTCTATAAAAATGGAAGGAGGCAAGACTCTAATGACTTTTCCAGATCAAATCTTCTGACTTCTATAAATCTCCAAGAAAGAAAGCAATGTCCTAGAATAAGGTCAAGAAGAAAAGAAGGAAGGATTTTATTTATTTTTTTCTTTTCTTTTCTTTCCTTTTTTTTTTTTTTTGAGGGGAAAAATGGGAAAAAGAAAAAAAAAGCTTGGTAATTAAAAAAATTAATTAATTAAACAAGAAGAAAAGGGGGTAGTTGGGGAGAAAGGCTGTGGATATCTGGAGAAATGCAGTCTCAGTTAAAAATTACAAAATTGTGTCTCCAAACTCGGCTGTCCCTGGGCTGGACTTGTCAATACCGTTACAAGGTCGGAATCAGAACAGGCAATCAGCAAGTTTTAAGAAGCAGGAGCCTGGCTCTGGCCAGGAAAACAAAGGGAACACTCCGACCCACCAACCTGAGCAGGGAAGGCCCCCTCCCCCACCTCACCTGCCAGTCCTTGAGCAGCACAGCGGAGAGCTCCAAACAATCAGGCCACAGGCAATAACTGTACCTCATTACCAATTGAATGGGTCACTTCACAGGCAAATGCTTTCCTTATGAATCAGGGCTGAGGCTTTCTTAGGTCCTGAAATCCATTTCCTCTGGGAACGTCCCTAACACAGGTGCACCTCACTTTACACAATAGATGGGTTCCTAAGAAAAGTTGCATGGAAATTGATTTTCGGAAAGCTGAATGATATTTTAAGCGCGCCAGAGGAACCTGATAATTTAAATAAAAATTTTTTAAATCAGATTTCTTCTTTTTTTCCATGTATGGAATTACCAAGGAGAGGGTTTCCTTTGAAGATTCAGATCAACACCTGCCGTTATAATTCACAGTTTTAGAAAGTTGCCTCAGGCTTGGAGAGTCAAGTGATTGGCCCAATTTGTAAGATAATGGTGTTTGTCCTTCATGACATCCCCAAGGTCAAGGTCAAGGGACAGTGTACCCTACTATGGTTAATCCAATTTATATGAGCTTGGAAATCTCTATTTGTAGGCTACAAATAGAACTTTTGGAATAGAGATATCTCTAAATTGTATATCTCCTATTTCTTTTGAGCTACTGCAATTCAGTTTTGTTCATAGATCACAGTACCTTCTTTGATATGGGAATATCATGCTAGGATGTTCTATGCCAGTGTCGCCTATGTCTCACAGTTCATTCCCAAGTTCTTTAGAGAGACCTTGAGAATGTCCTTGTATCATAGAAAGGGGATGAACCTTGGTTTCTTCAGGTCCAGGCTGGCTCTCAACCCACTATGCCGAGGAGACCTCCAGGATCTTGATATTTTTTTTTTTAAATGTCAAAGTGCATAGAGCACCAGCCATGAAGTCAGGAGGACCTGAGTTCAAATCTGACCTCAGACACTTAACACTTCCTAGCTGTGTGACCCCGGGTAAGTCACTTAACCCCAATTGCTTCAGCAAAAGCAAAAAAAAAAAAAAAATCAAGGTAAAAAATAAAAATCTCCTACCAGCAATTTACCTTTTATAAGTTTGATTTTTGCATCTGGTGGTAAGTGCATGGACACACACACACAAATCAGCAAATAATTCAAATACTGCTATTCTCACTAATAACAAATGATTGTCAAAAAATTTAATTTCTCTGACTTGAAAGTAGTATGTTCCTGGAAGACATCATCCTATTACTTTATCCAAGAAAGCTATTTTTTTTGAATTGGTAAATTTTGTCTTAGATATATTTTTAGATATTGATATTGGTATATATAGTTTCGATATAGGGCATTATCTCAATTCCACCTCGAATTATAGGGGAATGGAAAAAAATGCCATGGGAGTAATCAGGATGGCTTGAGCCTTTCTGCTGAGTTCTCAATACTCATTACTTCTCCAAACACCTTTTTTTTTTCTTTTTAAGAATCAGGTCAAATTCTGAAAAAGATTTAAAAAGGGGCAAAAGGACTAATTTTTCTACCCCAGGACAACTTAGGAGGATAGAATGAAAAGTCTTAAACAATGGAGTGTACACTGACCAGGAGCATAATTTGGCAGAAGTAGCATTGGTTCTGGGGTCTGCAGCCACAGGAGCAATAATGGCATCAGGAGTACTCAGTGTGGAAAGGTAGTAAGGGGTGAATACCTGGTCAGAAAGAAATTACAGGGCCCTCTGTGCTAGCTCTGAGTGCAGGACTGAGTGTCATTTGTCAGCGTCTTTGCTCATCACCCAGTTAATAATATATAATAATATATATAATAATAAAATAACTGAACAGATTGATATACAGAATGGAGACGAATAGTCATAGTCTATAGTCATGAAGAAGCAGAAGTTCTATCTGGGTAAGGGAACACAGAGCACAGACCAAGAAGATAGTTACCAAATCTCTCTCTGGTTCACAACACTTGGAAGCACTGAAAACCTACAGGGCCCCAGCTCTAGCCATAGAAGTTTAGCCATCTCTCCCAGAGGTGAGCAAGAGAGCAGTTTTTTTTTTTTTTAAATATAAATATTTATTTAGTATTTTATTTTTCCCTAATTATATATAAAATAATTTTTAACATTCTTTAATATGTTGAGTTCCAAATTCTCTCCCTCCTTCCCCATCCCCTTCATTGAGAAGGTAAGCAGTTTGAGATAGGTTATATATATGTAGTACTGCAAAACATATTTCCATAGTAGTCATGTTATAAAAAAAAACAGACCAAAAAAAAGAAAAAAAAAGAAAAATAAATAAAACTTTAAAAAGTAAGCTTTGATTTGTATTCCAACACTATCAGTTCTTTCTCTGGGAATGGATAACATTTTTCATCATAAATCCTTCAGAGTTATCTTGGATCATTATGACTAACAACAGAGGCTGATAAAATGAGCAAATAACAATTAAAGAAAAAGAACCTGATCATAAAAAGTGTCTATGATGATGGAAAAGTTTCAGATACAATTTCAGAAGATGACAATGACTTGAAAACATCTACAAGCAAAACAAGAATTCCTAGAAGAACTGAATATGATTTTTAAAATCAAATAAGAGTGGTAAAGGAAAAATTGGAAACAGTAATGAAAGCAATGCAGGAAAATAATAAAAAGAGAATTAGCAGCTTGTTAAAAGAGGTACAAAACCTCACTGAAAAAAATAACTCCTAAAATTAGATTGGTCAAATGGTTTCAAGAAACAATAAAATAATGTCAAAAGATTGAAAAATAGAAGAAAACATAAAGTATTTCATCCAAAAAACAACTGATCTAGAAAAAAAAAGATCAAAACCAGATAATTTAAGAATTACTAGACTACCTGAAAACTTTGATTAAAAAAAAAAAGTCCTTACATGACTAGAACAATAAAATGCTCTCACTGAAAATTTAGCAAGTGAACTTTGCAAGTACTATTTCTAGTACACACATCTTTTATCTAGAAAAATACATATTGGCAACTATTCTACAAGTTGGAGTGTTGCTTGAGAAAACTCAGAATCAAGTGATTTGCCTATAGTAACAATTAAATTGATATATAAAAAGGGATTTGAACCCAGGACTTTTTGACTAAGGCAGGTTCCTCTTTCCATAACCCTTAGATTTCTCATTGTAAATTACCGGTACAAAATGCACCAACACATGTACATGAAGATAATATTGTTCAATTTAATTTGACAAAATTTTAAGCACTTACATTTTTCAGGTCACTCTGTTGGACACTGAACAAAATGACAAGATTAGATAAGATGTCATTGAGCCCTCATGGAATAGAAGAATAAAATAGATACATAAGTATCTATAATGCATAATAATGGTATAATATTTTAGAGAAAAGCAAATTAAGTTAGTTTGTAGAATCTTAAGGGGAAAGTCTTTATTGTGTTGGGGATCAGGAGACTTCATAGAAAAAGGAGTTTTAACTTGTACTTCGAAGTATGGAAAGAAAAGCAACATTCAAAGGGAGGGAGATAAGGCATTCTAGTCATGATTAATGATTCTAGCAGCGACATGGAGGTAGGAAGATTCAGAAAATATTGGAAGCATAGCTTATCTGGAACACAAAGTGAATGAATAGAAGAATATATGAGATGAGGCTGGGAAATTATGACATTGCCATTTTGAAAAGTGATTGACTGACAGGCAATTGAGTTTAAACATTACTCAGTAAGAAATAGTGAAGGAGAACTCTTGATTTGGAGTCTGAGGACTTGGATTTGTAATGTGGTTTAGATATTTCCTAAAAAGTCATATAAGTCACTTACTCTTCCTATGCCTGCAGAACATGGCTCCCTATAGGATGGTAGCTGTTTAGTCTCTTCATCTATTAAATGAAGGTATCAAAAAGTTGATTACTAATGTCATTTTCAGATAAATTAATTATCCTACTTTTAAAAATAAGAATGACATTTTGGGGAACTACTTTGAGTGGTTTTTGTTTTTTTTTTTGGTGTGTGTGTGTTTTCCATTTTGTTTAGAAGTATCATTGATACTTTTGGATCTTCTGCACTTTCAGTCAAAATAAAAGTTTTTTTATGCCAAAAAAAATCCTAGATATCAAATTTCAAGGAAAATGATAAAGAAAAACTGCTTTATAGAATATATTTATATCAGATATAATAGAATCAGAGAGCAAAATAAAAGATGAAAGAATAAATGGCTCACCTCCTGAAAGAGATATTCAAATAAAACTATTTGAATATAATATATAATATAAAATATAAATATATATTATATAAAATATAAAATAAAAATATTATAGAACCTTTGAATCAAGGAGAAAATACTATCATCAACTAAAAAAAAAAAAACAATTCAAAACTATGGTACTACAATCAGGATAGCACAAGATTTAGTAGCTACCTCCATAAATGAGTGGGAGGTTTGGAATATAATATTCTGGGAAGTACAGAAGCTAGGATTATAATAAAAACATAATCTACCTAGCAAAAGTATAGTTTACACAGAAGAAAAAATGGATATTTAATAAAGTAAAGGATTTTCAAGCATGTTTGATGAAAAGGCCAAAATACTCAAACACGAGTTGAGAATTGTAAAAAGGCAAACATGAAAGAGAAATCATAAGCACTGAGTTATTTACATTTCCATATGGAAAGATAATACATACAATTCAAGAACTTTATCATTAGAAAAAGTTTAGAAAGAGTCTACATAAAGAGGAAATGTGAATATATTATGTTGGGATGGTTTCCAAAAAATGGAAAAGTGAGAAAGAGGGATGCACTGGAAGAGGAAGATTTGGGGAAATTATCTCATGTAAAAGAAGTTTACAATAAAGACTTTTAACAATGGAGAGGAAAATGGCGGGCTGAGGACAACATTTGAAACTCATTGTGATTTGAATTAGTTCCAAGAGGGAATAATATACATCCATGCAGTTGACTGTAAGTATTAATTGTACTCAACAGGGAAGTAGAAAGGGAAGGGGTTAAGAGAAAGGGGAAATGGTGATTAGAGAGAGAATAGATTAAGGGAGACATTGATAAAAAGCTAAAGAGATTTTCCAGGAGGAGTCAGTTTAAAAAAAAAAGAAAGAAAAGAAAAAAGGACTATAAATGGAAGCTAATAGAGGGCATTGAGTCTTTTCCCAGATGTGAAAATAGAGTAATATGAAGGTTAAGTGTTTTGCTTTGGGCCATATAACTAGTTAGTACTCAATATATTTGGACTAGGTGACCCTCTAAGATCTTTTCAAATTCTGACTCTATGACCTACTCAGAATCATAGCTCAAAATCCTCATCAGAGGAGAAAGATGTTCAAACTAAAAACATTGAAGAAATAGCAAAAGGAATACAGTACTGAGGAAGATTCATTACTGCCACTAGCACAAAGAATATGTAATAAAACAAGTATATATATATAAACACAGTATCAATACAAAATGACCATCCTTCCACTAACCCAGCCCAAGAATATTTCCTAATTAAGCACAACACAATTAGTGATTGCTATAAGCCAATGTATTTTATGGATTGCCTTAAAAAAGGAAAGTTGGGTGCTTTAACATTATAACTATCCATTGGATTTAATTTGAATTTTGTTACCCTTTCATGCTTTTTTCATTTACATAGTTGTAATCCTTAAGTCCTCCTGGGCTCTGTTTTCTTCACTTTGCATATTTCTTTGAATTTTCTATATTCATACTATGTTACAGCATAATAATAGTCCATTATGTTCATATGCCACAATTTATTCAACCATTTCCCCAATCAGTCTTTGAGCAAACAATTTATGTCCAACTTTTTACTCTTACAAATAATGCTTTTGAAAGATCAATTTGCATTACACAGGTGAAAGTGGTTTCTGGAAACCTCCTTTAAGGGGACCTTTTCTTTGCAATAAAAGGAAGAAGTTGGGAAGGATGTGTTTCTAGTTTGCTGAGCAAATTAATTACTAGAAAAACTCTGAAGATCAGCATTGCAGCAAAATTTGTAAGATTCTCATGTTTTATTTCAGAGTTAGTCTTATTTTTAACCAAATCTTCCAAGTCACCCTTTCCCAGCTGAAAGGAATTCAAGACCTATACATAAAACATAGCCTGTCTTTATCATGTCACCACACATTGCCTCCAAGAATATGAGTTCCTCATAATGTGATGACTTATGAAAATGTGCCCATTGTCTCCGAAATCAAATCCACTGCCCCAAACAATGGGCTCACTAACACACAGAGGCTTGTGCCAGGCCCTCAGAGTCAATGACCAGGGCTCTCAGGCAGCGAAGGGGGAGAATGAAATTCTAAATGTCAAGCCCCTCCATTCAAAGCAGCCAGTGTCCCCATTTTAAACTTGACGGGCATTAGCAAAAAACCTCCCAGCATAGTTTAAGAGTTGCCAAGAGATGAAGAATAATTATGTAGATGATGGTGACCAGCTGTTTTTCATATTCACTGAGGTCAAAACAAGAAAGATTGGTTTGGGGTTTCACACAAGAAAAGGGGCTGCTAGATTTTCAGATTCTTTGGACTGAGCCCCTTATATATTTGGGGCTCACCCATCTCAACTAATTCCTGAGGCAACCAAGAGGAAAAGCTGCATGGAGAATATATACAGGGAAAGGTGATATGATAAACCAGAAAGTGATTTGCCCCCTAAAATCAGAAGCAGATTTGGCAATAGAAATTGGTAACAATTGAAAAACAGAAACTCTGGGGTACTAGGAGCTACCTCAGAGCATCCCAGTAAAGGGATGAGGAAGGACTAGTTAAAGAGATGCTCTCCTGAAATTGAAGCAAGGAAAATTCTATCATCTTGGGGCTTAAAAAATTAACACTGAATTAAACTATTTTTATTATTTAAACTATTTTTTATTATTTATTAATATCAAACCTCAATACCGTTAATTACTTAATTACTGGTTATCATTAATTAACTAAATGACATCATTGCATAGAGCATCGTGGCAATTATTCTGCCACTCCTTCCAATTCCTCATCAATATCCCGTTTTTATTCTTATTCACATGTCCTCTTGCTGTTGTTCAGTTATTTTTCAATCATGTCCAAGTCTTCCCAATCCCATTTGTAGGATTTTCTTGGTAAAGATACTAAAATAGTTTGTCATTTCCTTCTCTAAATCATTTTATGGATGAGGAAGTTGAGGAAAATGAGGTTAAATGACTTGTTCAGAGTCAGATAGTAAGTATCTGAGGCCATATTTGAACTCAGGAAGATCCAGACCCAGCATTGTAAACCATTTCACCACCTAACTGTCCCAAATTATACCATCTTGTGACTTCAAAAGTATTTAATTTGAATTGAATTTATCAAACCATTTTATTAAATTTATTAAGAAATTACCATTGAATCGGTACCTCTAACTGAACTTCTTAATAACCATTGATCTTTGAATTAACTAATTAATGTCATTGAATAGAGCATCATGGCAATTGCTCAGTTAGTTGCTCCTAACTCTTCATCAAGATTGTTTTTCCATTTATTCTTCTTCACCTTTCTTCTTCCATGACTTTAATGAGCATATGCCCCATTTTATAGCTTTTAGTTTAGTTTTGGTTCGATTTTGTTTTATTTTGTATGAAACATTCTAAGGTTTCTTTCAACAACTGCCATTTGTGGTGTAAAATAAAGTATACACACACTCAAGTCAAGGCCTTGGGTTCCAATACTTGTCTTCATTCCTACTACCTCAAAACATTTTTCTTAACCGTGAAGAGGCCATTTGACTGCATGGTTCCTGAAATCCCTTTCAGGCCTATAGCTATCATCCAGATTTGCCATGTGCCAGACACTCTCTTGCAATCTATATTCAATTATACCAAAATATCACAATTTATTTAGCTGTTCTATTGTTTGTCATTTAAAAATAAATTTAATTTATTTTTTGGTATTTTTAGGGGGTGATTATAAATAATGTGCAAAAATTTATGAATGGATGGCTCTTTTTGTTTAATATTGATAACATCTTCAAGGTATAATCCTAACAATGGGATTTTTGGGTCAAAAGGTTTGATTATTTTTGGAACTTTAATAATACAGTGTTAAATTGCCCCACAAAAAGACTATGTAAGTTCACAATTCCACGAGCAATTAATAAAATAGACCTGTTCCTGAACACCTCTGCCTCTGAGTTTTCTCTCTATTCCCCTCCACATGCCCAAGCCTTCAAATCCCTCCTTCCTTCCTTCCTTGATTGTTCCTTCCTTCCCTTCCTCCCTCCTTCCTTTCCCTTCTCTGTCTCTGTCTCTCTCTTCCTCCTTCATTCTTTTCCTCATTCCCTTTTTCTCTCTCTCCTTTCATCTTTCCTTTCTCTCTCTCTTTTTCCTTTCCCCTTTTCTCCCTCCTTCCTTCCTCCCTTTCTCTTGACCTCCTTCCTACCTCCCTTTCTCCTGGCTTCCTTCCACTCCCAGTCATCTTTTATTTCTCCCTTTTCTCTGGATGGCTTGGTTCTTGCCCCTCTACTCTCTACCCTCTATTTACACTCCATTCTCTAGGTGCTGCCTTTTAGATACAGCAAAACTGGGATAATTGTCTAATTTGCCCCAGGGGCAGAATTCAGGAATCAGTTGGAATTAATGAGAAGTCTGAGTAATAGAATATTAAAATGTCAATAGTTCTGTTTATTCAGATTTGGAGGCTTTCTCCCTATTTTATTTTTTATATGTATGAAGATTGTTAATAATTGTATTCAATTCAAAAAAAATTATTTGAAAATTATTTTATTTTTAAAAAATCAAACCATATAGCTGCTCATTTTCAAGTAGAATTGATCTGGAAAGAAGAGATGGCTCTTTGCCTTAAAGGAACTTGTTAAGTGCTTTCACAAATAAGAATGATAATTAGCACATTCATTGAATGAAAATTCTGGCTTCTAAAGGCCTTCATTTTCTTTGCAAACTCTTTTTCTCATAAATATAGATAAAATTACCATATTTAGTGGAACAAAGCTATTTCCAAGAAGATTAGAGTGGGGGGAGGGGACTTGATCCTGGATTTCTTTGATGTGGGAAACTCCTGGTTAAAAAAAAAAAAAAAGTCCTTTTGTGGAAGCAGATCTGCAGTTGTTAATCTTAAGGAGGAACTTGAGTGATGGAAAGATTAATAGTCACTTAATAGTCAGTGTGTGTATAAATAAACCTGAACTCAGGTCTTCTTAATTCTAAGGCTAGTTCTAGTTCTTTTTCTTCTAAACCGTGTTGATTCTTATGAAGATGGTCCACAAACTATATATAATTTTTTTTTTTTAACTAGTGATAACTTCGTGCTTTTCTTTAATGAGCTTCTACCTGGCCATCTCAGGTGAGCCAGCCTATTTCCTGCTGTTCCTTTGTAACTCTCCAGTGAGCATTACTACTGGTATCATCCAATGGACTCTTTACCTCTTTCCTTGGCTACTATTGGAGTGCTACTTATTTTAGTTTAGCTGCCAGAGTCTGTGTTTCAGCTCTTTCACAGATTTTTCACATATACCCAGTTGCTGAATTAAAAAAACAAAACAAAAAAAAAAAAGAAAGAAAAAAAACCCTCAATATCTTTATTTATACAAGGAAAAATCTATCAGTTCCCTAAATCCTTACCTCCAGAATGTCAAGCTCTTTTGAAATATAGAATAGTTGACTAGCTAATTAGAACCTTCAGACATTTAGCCTTTCTTAGAACTAATTTCTTCTTTCTACTGTTGGGAATAAAGCCTTCGTTTCAAGCCTTTCTCTGATTGGAAGTTAGAAAGTCCTTTTTGAACTCCTGTTAATTCCTTATTGCCAAGCTTCATCCCCTGTCATATCATTTTAGGAGCAGTTTTTCAACAAATCAAAAAAGAGTTCTTTGGGACTAAAGCACCCTGTTTTCATGGGGGTTTTTTGGTCTCAAAAAAATCTTGCCATTCCAATGAATTTGAACAAGTAAAAAAAAAATTAACAAGGTGAGAACAGTTTTTCATTCTGGCCCATATTCTTGTCACATATAAAAAGATATATATATATATATACATATATATATATATATATATACACACATATATACATACATATCTTTCTATTGCTATCAACAAACCCCATACTCCAATGATTAGATTGTAAAACAAATATCTAAACTGAATACATTTCAAACTAGAAGTAACTTTTCTACAAATCAGCCCATTTTTCAGTCAGCTAAGAACAAAAGGTGGACAAAAAAAAGACAATATCATCTGATTCCTTCTTCTAATTCTCTACCTAGCAAGTCCCCAAGTCCCACAGCTTCTTCCTTCAAAAGATCTACTATCCAGGGCCCTGTGCATACACATACTAATAAATACCCAGAAATAATACTACTAAATACTACTCCTATACTATGTTGGTATACATTCAATTAATCAGTTAATATACACTTATTAAATGTCTTCTATGTACCAGAACTGTGGACTGGGAATACAAAAAGAAGCAAAATATAATTCCTACCTTCAAGGAGTTTTCAATCTAATGAATTGTACAAAGTACAAGGAAATTATGTGTTCTACCCAGATTGGTAAATAGGACAGAGTAACAAGGAAAAGGATAGTCGCCATCTAGGATACCTAGACACAAGATTCTATTCATCTAGCATACATCTGTTCCTTTTCCTCCTCCTGGCTTTGCACCCCTATCCCCAGTGTGCCTTCCCTGAGCCATATTTTTTGCTTTTATTATCCTGCTACCTCCCTCTAATTCATTTTCCTTCTAACCATGTGTGGGGCTGTGCTCTGAGAGTATGGGATGAACCTCCTCTCTTAGCAGAACTACATCTAACCAGGAAATGCTATCTCCTTCTTCACCTTCCATTTGATTGAATTTGTCCTGGGTGAAAATTCCTAGTTAAAAATCTACCTTTTTTTCTTTCTACCAATGTCACTGAGCTATCAGCAAAAATGAGTTCAGTCAGTGATGATTCCAATGAGTTTTATTTTTCCAGGTATAGTTTAGCTGTGTATTTTACTCCAAGATAAAAGAAATGCTTAAAACATAAAAAAACTTAAATATACCTACTGATACATTCTTAAAGCATGACATAGTAACTCAATACCCCTATTATACTCTCTCAGGATGTTGATATTTTAAAAATAAAATATACACATACATATATGTGTATCTATACATATATACATACATACATGCATAAAATTTTAAAGATAAAATATGAAATACTTTGTGGTGCAGTGGGCCCCTCCTAGGGCCTTTGTTGGTTTCTGGGGGTAGCTGAGTACAAGGGAATGTTGTTGCCCACTTAAGCCAGGTGAAGGAAGTTTGGGTCAAGGGCTGTGTTTGATTAGTTCCAACCAGTGATTGAAGGATTATCTTCCTGGGAGGAGACAACTCTTGTCTCATAAATATCAGGCAAGTTCATCAGACCAAAGAGCTCTCTGATGCTGCTTGGTTGCTTTTGTGTTAATAAAGCCCTTCCCCCAGAGAATTGAGTCTGGGCCTTTTACTAATTTTTGCCTATCAAACCTGCTCTCCCACTCCAGGAGGTAAGTCACTTTCATTTCAGATCACACTGACTGAGCCTTACCTGAGGACCTGAGCTTCTGATGAGTCAGGCCTGAATGGCTCATCTTCCACTGGTGGCCATTTTCTCCTCCAAAAAGCATCATAGGAACAGAAAGCACCTCCCACTGTCAATCAGAGCTTAAATTCAGGAGCTCTCTGTTGCTTGGATTCACAAGACTGTAAATCCAGCATCACTGGGTGCTAGGTCACCTGCACACAGAAAAGAGCTGCTAAGCACCAGAGGCAGGCTCCCCTAGATGGACATGGGCTTCCCTGGTACATCTGTTGGTGAGAAGGAAAAATGTTCCTTCCTCCCTCTTCAAGGGAAGAGACCTGAAGGGTCCTAACATGATTGACAGATGGGAAGGAGAGCTTAATTGGTTCTTAAACTATCACTAGTGGGTCTGATGTTTGTTGACTTTACAACTAATCAGAGAGAAGGCAATGGGGGCCACTGGAACCTTCTAGGCAGGCCCCCCTTCCTTTCTGGCCCCTTTTAATTCAGCACAAAAATATGCCTCTGGAAGGGGTCTAGCACAAACCACAGCTGAGCCGGAGCAGCAGCAGACACTGCCAAACCCTCGGACAGCTGTCGGGTGCTTCCCAGACAGCCTGGGCAGGGAGGGAATCGAAGGGGAAGCAGATGTCCTCTAATGCTGGTAGTGCCCCAGGGTGGACCGGTTCTGCTCACCTCTGTCTCTCTTTTTTCTCTTCCCACTGCTAGGCTATTCTCGTCTCCTATCTATCTCTTCTCCTTCTAACCCATCCTGGACACACTGCCATCCTAGAACCTCACTTGTGTCTTATGTTCTCAAACCTTCAGTCTAGTTCCCTGATGTCTAAAAAATGTATCCCAGACTCGTTACCTGGTAATTAAGGCCCATCTCCTCTACCCCATCATCCCTCCCCAAACTTATCTCCGGTGACTTCAAGCAGACCCAAAATGGAGAAGGATTGCTCTCTCTACTATCACCTAAACTGACCACGGTCATTTCCATGGTCTTGTCTTTGCTCCTATTTCCCTTGCTACATATGCCTTCCCTTTCCTTTTTGCCAATCTACAGCTTACATCACTTTCAGGGAATAATCCCCTTCCCTTTCAGGGTACCTTGGTCCCCCCATTCCCTGAACCCCTAAAAAGCTTATTTTCTCTACTTACATTTTTATAACATTTGCTATAGACTTGTTATTTAAATGTGTCTTTATTTTGTCGCCTCAATTTGTCTTAATCTGAGAACAGATACTTTTCTAGTGTCCCCCAGTACAGGCCTATCTCCATAGGGGACACTTAGTGAATGAATGAATGAAAAGATGACAAAGGGTGAAATTCAGGAGGTCCTGGCTCTCAGGTGGGAAGTGAATTAACCTCCTTTAATCTCAGATTTTCTATTTGTCAAATAGGGCCACACACACAAATACACAGAGACACATATACACACACAATACATATACACATGCACATGTGTGGAAATGCTATATGCATGTGTATATTATATGCCTGTATACTATATACTTGTGTATGTGTTTGTGTGCGTGTCATGTGTATGTGTATGTGTGTATTATACACATGCATGTGTGTATCCTACATTCCGTGTATGTATTATATGCATGTGTACTCTATTCATTATGTATGTGTTTGTGTGCATATTATATGCTATGGGCATGTGTATATGCATATATTATACACATGCATATGTGTATACTAAATGCCTATGTATATGTGTGTACATATATTATTATATGCAGGTGGACCATATGCATGGGGCATGTGTTTGTGTTCATATCATGTGTGTGTGTGCATGCATTATATACATGCACATGTGTATACCACATACATGTGTGCATTATATGCACATGGACTATCTGCATTGTGTATATGTTTGTGTGTGTGCTATGTGCATGTGTGTATATTATATGCTACATGCACTGTGCATTATATGCATTGGACTATAGGCACTGTGCATGTGTCTGCATGTATACTATATATGCGTGTATATTATATGCATATATATGTGCATACTACATACACATGTGCATTATATGCACATGGACTATCTGCATTGTGTATGTGTTTGTGTGTGTTATGTGCATGCGTGCATATTACATGCTACATGCACGTGTGCATTATATGCATTGGACTATAGGCACTGTGCATGTGTCTGCATGTATACTATATATGTGTGTGTATTATATGCATGCATATGTGCACACCACACACATGTGTGCATTATATGCATCAGGTTATATGCATTGTGCATGCATTTGTGTGTATATTATGTCCATGTATGTTATATGCATGTACATGTGCACACTGCATATGTATGTGCATTATATGCACTGGGCTATGTGTATGGTATATGTGTTTTTGTGTATAGTATGTGCATGTGTACAGGTGTATATTACATGCACTGCATTGCATACTATATGCATGTATACATTATATGCGCTGGACTACATGCACAGTGTATGTGTTTGTGTGCACGTTATGTGCATGCATGTATATTATATGCATGTGTGTATACTGACACATACATGTGTGCATTGTATACACTGGGCTATGTACATTGTATATGTGTTTGTGTATACTGTGTGCATGTGCATAGGTGTATATTGCATGCACATGCATTGCATATTACATTCCTGTGTGCATTATATGCACTGGACTACATGCATGGTGTGTGTTTATGTGCATGTGTGCATATTATGTGCATGCATGTGCACGGTTGCATGCATGTGTGTATTACATGCATGTGGACTATCTGCACTGTGGATTTTGTGTGTATATTATGTGCATGCATGTCTGTGGATATATACAAACACATGCCATTTTGCCACAGAATTAACAAAATCACATTAGAACTGCTTGGGGTTTCTTGGGGCAAAGTTGCCACATAAGTAGAAAGGGTGAGCATGCTCTGTTTTGCCCGCCGCTCAGACTGGATGGTAGATTCGAGGACACCCCATAAGAAACAAGATTCTAAAGCAGTTATTTGTATTCATAAGCAGTCAGACACTGGAGAAAACTTGGTGAAGGAAAGGGTCCGGAATCTCCGAGACACAGAATATTCCTAAAGCTCTTGCATGTCTCCGAAGGGGAGAGCTATATCTGGGGCTCCTCTTCTCTGACCCGCCCCTCCCCACTTCCTCCCCCTCAAGATGCTCTTTCCAAGGAGAGAAGTCTGTGTCCTACTTCATAGCTGGGAGAGGACGGGCCAAGACACAAAACGAGGACACAGCCGAAGCATCAATGCTGGCAAATGGGCAAGCAGAGACAAGTTGATTTCTCATGATTTTTATAATCAGTTCAGCCACTGACATTCAAGAAGACTTGGGTCTCAATGAAATAAGCCTCTTCGTGGGAAGGTTTTCTAAGGGTCTGTAGACAACAGGCTCTTTCATACACCCTTGACCTTGAACTTGATTGACCTTCCACTGTCCTTGCCCAGTTAATTCCTAATTTTGGCTACCCTCAGCTTTCAACCATGGGAGTGCAAGCTTAGAGATCTGAGGGAAGACCACATGGACAGGGTGTCACAAGACTGGGTCCACCCAACTTTTAGTAGGCTCTCACTTTTATTTTATTTTTTTTTTAAAAAGCAAAAATGCTTACTATATGATGATCAATTCTGAAGGACATGATTCTCTTCAACAAAGAAATGCTTCAAACCAGTTCCAATTGTTTGGTGAAGAGAGCCATATACACCCAGAGAGAGGGATGTGAAATGTGGACCACAACATAACATTTTCATGCTCTCTGTTGATGTTTGCTTGCATTGGGTTTCCTTTATCTGATTTTTCTTTCTTGTAGATACGATTTTTCTTGCACAAAAATAAGTGTGGAAATATGTATACATATATTCGATTTGTCAAGTATTTTAACATAATTAACATGTAGTAGATATCCTGCCATCTAGGGGAGGGGTGGGGAGTAGGGGAGGGAAATTTGTAACAGAAAGCTTTGTAAGGGTCAGTGTTGAAGAATTACCCATACATATGTTTTGCAAATAAAAAGCTTAATAAAGAAAAAAAAAACAAAAACAAACAAACAAAAAAGAGTGAAAATGCTATGTTGTGGTCCACATTCAGGGTGCTCACTTTTAAGTGGCGATGCTATTTGTCCCACACTTGCTTTCTTTCTGACACATTCTTGGCAATAGGTTTCCCAAATAGTTTTTTTTTTAATCTTCAAGCTCTATGTGTCACCTCCCTTAGCCAGTGGGGTCACCTCTTACTTTATTAGAAAGATTGAGGAAATCTCAACCAGTAAATAAATATTTATTAAGAATCTACTATGTGACCCTGGGCAAATCACTTAACCCCAATTGCCTCATCAAAAAGAAAAAAAAAAAAAAAGAACCTACTATGTTCCAGGAACTGTGCTAAGAGTTGGGTATACAAAGAAAGGTGAAAGATAATCCTATTCTCGCAGTCCAATGGGGGAAGACAATATATAAACACCTATGTACAAAATAAGCAATGTATGTAGGATAAATTGGGAATAATCGCCAGAGGGAAGGGATTAGAATTAAGGGGGATCTGGAAAGATTTCCTGTAGAAGGTGAGATTTTAACTGGAACTTGAAAGAAGCCAGGGAATTAGAGACCTGAGGGAGGGGGAGTAGGAGGAGCAGTCCATGTCCAAGTCTGTCCCTGGCCAGAAAATCCAGGAATTGGGAAGATCAGAAAGGGGCTAGTGTCAGAGTACGGGAGGGGGATATAAGGATGTAAGGTTGGGGAGGAAGGTTCTGGAGGGCTTTGAACCCCAAACAAAGGCTTTTCTATTTGATCTTAGACATGCTAGGGAGCTGCTAGAGTTTATTGAAATGGGGGAATGGAAATAAAAAGGTCAGATCCTCACTTTAGAAAGCCCAATTTGACAGCTGTGTAGAGGATGGACTGGAATATGGAGATCAATTGGTCCCTTATCTCAATCATCCAGGTGCTGCTTGAGGAAGTCCTGTACCAAGATGGTGGCAATGTCCAAGGAGAAAAGTTACTTTCTCAAACGTCTTCCCTTCTCAGTCAGTCTCTTCACCTTCCTCTGGACTCTTGTAATGGCCAGCCTGGCTCTCCCCTTCTAACCCATCCTCATGTCAAAAGATCACACAAAATTATCTGTCTAATCAACAGGTCTGTTTCTATCACCTTCCTACTAATAATTTCTTAAGAAAATTTGGGAGCTCAAGATCAGCTTTGTACCCCAGTATAAAAGCAGGATTTAGACCCTAATATAAGGCATAAGAGGGGGATTTAAAAGTCTGTATGCAACAGGCTCTTAATAAATGAATTGAATTGATGGGCCATGGATGTGCCAGGTATGCTGCTTGTTTTCCCTAAAGGGAAGGATAAGAAAAGAACAAGTTAGCATTATATAGCACTTTTAGGGTGCAAAATGGTTTATGTGCATTTTCTCATTTGTTCTTCAATTGTTGATTGTTGTTATTGAGTTGTTTAAGTCACATCCTACTCTTCATGACCCCATTTGGAATTTCTTGGCAGAGATGGTGGAGAGGTTTGCCATCTTTTTCTCCAGCTCATTTTTACAGATGAGGAAACTGAGACAAAGCAGGATTGAGTGACTTATACAGGGTTACACTGCTAATAAGTGTCTCAGGCCAAATTGGAACTCAAAAAGATGCATTTTCCTAATTTCAGGCCTAGTGCTCTATCCACTTAGCCATCTCACTTCACTCTGGCATATTATCATGATATTATTATTCCCATTTTACAGATGGGGAAACTGAGGCACTTGCCTAGAGTCACACAACTAATAAAGATCTAAGGCAGTTAAACTCAAGTTCTCAGACTCTAGTTATTTTTCTTTCCATATTATTCTTCTTCATGAACTCTACCTTCATACAAAAAAAAATGGATTAGGAAATGTTCCCCAATTCTGATGTTCCATCTACTTTTGTGCATTTTTAGGAGCCATTCAGTATACCAATCTACATGCTCTGTTCTCACTTGTACCGAGACATTGAGGTCCCCAGAAGGAAACGACCATATTCTCCTCAGGGTTCTAGTCTTCTTGAAGGTTCAGGGTTTCAAACACTGGCTACTTCTGCCCTCGAGGAGATTCTAGGGATAATACTGACATTCCTCCTCATCTGTCAAATGAAGTGGAGAAGGAAATCGCAAACCATTCTAGTATCTTTAACAAGAAAACCCCAAAGGGGTCACAAAGAGTCAGACATGACTAAAAAATGACTGAAAAATAAAAATTTACTTGAATCATATAAATTTATATAATGCTTTATTTATATGATGCTTTTGAATTTAAAATATCATTTTTATGATAGGCAAAGAGTCAGACATGACTGAAAAAAATGACTGAACAATAACAACTTTACTTGAATCATATAAATAAATATCCATTGCTCTATATATTTTGTAGATTCAATAAATTCAATAGATTCAATACATTCAATAAATCAGAAGGTGGTAAGTGACAATAAGAACTCATGTGGTAGAGTCTGAGACAGCCAATCCCCTGGGAGCCCAATGTTTCTTGGGGTGCTGTATCTGTAGGGATAATTTTTTAATTTGGGGGGATTTTTAGTAAGAATATTTTTAGTACTGGCTCAGATTCCATGGTATCACCTCCTTAAGCTGCCCCAGCTCTTGTAGCTCCTTTATCCCCTTAGATCACCCAGAACCAAATCCATCTATACTTCTGTGCTTTCCCATATATGTTTTAAGCCTCCCATTCTGGGTCATCACACACTTTGGCCCTCAAGGAATCACTAATCTAAGCACAGGTTTATAAGAACTAAAAGGGGCCCTTGAAGTCATTTAATTGCTCCCCCTCATTTTCTAAGTAAAGAAACTGAGGTATAGAGAGTTTCAGGTATATTGTTCAAGGTCACATAGTTAGGGAGCTTTGCTCCCTCAGCACACTAATAACCTAAAAATAGACTTTTCACTGCTTTTTTTTTTCCTCGACAACCACTCAGATAAGTTCTGGGGATAGGAGGGAAATCCGACTTTTCCTTTAGTATCTTTTCCTTGTCTATAAACTACTCCTGGGAAGCCAAAGGCTGGGGTACCCTTTTGTTTTTCCACAAAGGGAAACTGCATGTAGGCTGACCAGCTTCAGTCCCAGAGGACCCTCACCACCTAAAAGAAAGTCAGATTCTTTTTCTTGTGGTTCTTGTCTCTTTACACCCCAACCCAGTGCCCCTGACTAAAAAACGTGGGTTTGGCTCAACTCTAGAGTGTCTCAAAGGCAAGAAGGAGAAAGGTATTCAATATATTGTAAAAATGAAAATAAGTCATGGGACAGGTATTTATTTCCTCTACACAAAAGACACCAAAAGATCTCCCAAAGGTGCATTGGCAGAGATTTAAACAAGCAGTGATAATAACTACTGTTACACTCTCCTGGGAGGTTCAGACTTAAACCTTGGAGCATGAAGCATTCTGTGTGACTGCTGAGTAGACATTTTACATTCCAACTCTCTGTACTTTCTTCCCACAAATCATATCCCCAGCACGCCAAGGGTTGGCCATTTCCTCTGACCAGTGGTCAATTTTTTCAAGAGCACCAGAGTAACTTCAGGAGTCTTCTCCCAAAGTCCAGCTGGCTTTGACCTAGGTTAGCTCCCTTGAATTTGTAAGGGTGTTAATTATAACTGGATATGTTTATCTTGGGGATTGAAGTTGAGTCACCTGTCCTCAGAAAAGCATCACAAAGTGAAAAAGGGAGCTCAAGACCCTAGGCTCAAGATCACCTAGATGAGTTTTTTATTTTTTAAAATACATGCAAAAAAAATAAAACAAAACAAAACAAAAATAAAATAAAATAAAATAAAATACATGCAAAGATGGTTTTCAATATTCACTTTTTCCCCTTTCTCCCTCAGACAGCAAGCAATCCAATATGTTAAACATGTGTAATTGTTCTAAACATATTTCCAAATTTATCATGTTGCACAAGAAAAATCAGATCAAAAGGGAGAAAAATAAGAAAGAAAAAAAAGCAAGCAAAGAACATCAAAAAAAAGTGAAAATACAATGTTGTGATCCATACTCAGTCCCAATAGTTCTCTCCATCACAAGATCATTGGAACTGACCTATATCACCTTGATGGTGAAAAGAGTCACATCCAACATAATTGATCATCATATAATATTGTTGTTGCCGTGTATATTGATCTCCTGGTTCTGCTGATGTCATTCAGCATCAGTGCATGCAAGTCTCTCCAGGCCTCTCTGAAATCGTCCTGCTGGTCGTTTCTTACAGAGCAATAATATTCCATAACATTCATATTCCATAATTTATTCAGCCATTCTCCAATTGATGGGCATCCATTCATTTTCCATTTTCTAGCCACTACAAAAAGGGCTGCCACAAACATTCTTGCACATGTGGGACCCTTTCTCTTATTTATAATCTCTTTGGGATACAGACCCAATAGAGGCAGAGCTGGATCAAAAAGTATGTATCAAATCTCCATTTTTCCAAGAGGAAAGTCCCCATATTTCCTCCTTACCCTATCCAGAGATGGATTCAAATAGTTCTGACACAGTTTGTCTCAAAGGGGAGGATACTCTACCATCCTATATCATAAATATCTATTAGATGCTCATTATGTGTCAGAAACTATACTAAATTCTGGGAATATAAATAAAAAAAAGAAAAACTGCCCTCGAGGAGCTTACAATCTAATGGGGGAAAACAAAACACAAAAGAAATCTGGGGAGGGGAGGAATATTAAGGGGGGAAGGAGGGGAAGAGTACCTGGTGCAGGTGAATCTTGTTCCTTGGTGCCGGGCTGCAGATGCCAAGTAAAGTGAGCCACAAGTCCAATTTTGACCCTTTATAGAGTAAGGCTTTGGGAAGAGCTTGGTACTCCATTCTTCATCCCTCCAGTCAATAAGAGAGGAAAGGAGACTGAAGGAGGGGGTATATTCAAGGTCTAAGTTAGAAGCGCCATGATGAGATTAGCAGTGAGTGGTTGGTTCTAGGAGGGCATTTTGGTCCATTAAATTGAGACCATCTTGGCTTTGCACAGCCTTGACCCTACTGTGTTCTCTCATCCCCAAGGCCAGGGAATTTTCAGAGATGCTAGTAGTCTATGGCTACAATAGATAACTGACCTCTTACTGCAATTCTGTTGTGACTTGTTTTGTCAAGTCTTGCCCATGTGGCTTTCTCCATCTGTCAAAGACCGAGCCATCCTATCACAAGACTCTCAAAAGAAGGTACAGGTTATAACTAGGATTTTTTTTAATTTTAATTTTTAGTTTAATTTAAACCGTGGAAGGAAATGACAAGTTACATCCAGGGCAAGTAGCACAAAGTAATTCCACAACTGGGGATAGGGGGATACTGCCCCATAAAGATGGGGAAGGGAAACCATGGACCCTTGGGCATAGGTGCACTGCTGGGAATGCAGAGTGAAGGGTGGGGATATTGGAATAGACAAACTACCTCAGCTGGCCATCTGGTAATTTCCAATTTTAACTAATTATTCTTGCTAACTAGAGTCTGTTTTCTTCCCTGCTCAAGGACTCAATTTTCTCAATTCTTTCCCTGTAAATTCAGTGCCTTGTCCCTAGTCGTCCAATCTTAGGGACTTTTCTGAAAAGGAAAATAGCCAAAGACCTTTTTTAGAAATATTCAGAAGAGATTGTCAGTTTTAACTCTCAGGTGTTCCGAATATGATGTTTAAAAAAGTCCTTTTATGCCCTTTCTGGGCATGGTGGGCATTGAGTGACTTTTTATAGAGCACTTATTATAAGTTCAGCATTGTACTAGGCACTATGGGGGGATACAGTTAATCCCTTGCCATACCCTGGAGGAGCAGAATTTATAATCTATGAGACAGAAAACTGTTTGATGTCCCTCCAAATCCAGAGGAGAGAACTGGGTTGTTAGGCCTGAGGCTCTCTGCTTATAGAAATCCAGCATAGTTCCCAGCTATCTTCCCCCCCAAATTTACTTTTCCATTTTTAAGACAAAAAGCCTATGGCTAACCCTTATTAAACCCATTTACTGGCAATCGTTGTTCTCATATGATATGCTATTAAACATCCACATAAAACAAAGGCTGGGGGATGTCTTTTTTGATTTGCACAGGGCAAGCAATGGACTGATTGGGGTTCTTAAGTCCTATGCAAATGAGATTTATGAGCCCTCCCTGAGTGGAATATTTTTTTCCTGTTGTGCTATATGCTTAGAGTTCTGGAATTTTGATCTCATTATACCGTGGATGATCCAAAGGGATCATTTTCTATTTGAAAACTTCTATTGCAGAGTCTCAGAAACTGCCTGCAGGCCAAAACTGCCTTGGGAACAGTAATTTGCATCTTCTCATTATACCCTCTTGAAAGTCTGGGCCGTTTTGGGGAAAGACTCCTCATCACTGGAGTTGGGGTTCTGGAACAGCGAGCCCCCCTTTTCTACTAGGCCCAAGAGCATGGAGGGGTTTGGTGGGCCCTCTACACTCAACCCTTTCCATACCAGGTTTGGAGAGCTGGTGTGGGAGAGTAGAAAAGGTTCTGGGGTTCAGAAAAGTGTGGGACCATGAGTGAGTCAAGTCATCTCTCTGGATTTCTTATATATATATATACACATATATATGTATATAAAGGGGGACCTCCCATGGAACATGCAGAGGGATGGTCTTGTCTCTTCCTAAAGAACACATTGGCTTTCTGTGTCCCTGGACCAAGGGGGTGTATCCTAGCAACTGAGCCAGGAAGGACCATCCATAAAGAGGCAACAAACTATGGGAAAGTTCTGACCCCTGGGATACATTTGGCCAGCTCTGTCTTGGACTTCCAATAACGGGAGAAACAAAGAAATGATATCTCTCTCTTTTTTTCCCAGAGCCCTCAGCAAACCCATGGCAACATATGCTCTCCTGCTGCATCCTGAGATGAGCTCTCAAGGCCCTAGATGTTCCTTCCACTTTGTGCATTTTTCCTTATCCATGTCACTAAATAGTGTTCTTGAGAGATGGATGTTTCTAATTTTAACAGTGATTTTGTGAGTTTAAAAAGCCTAGAGTTCCTGGGTCAGAGCTGATTGCCCATCAGAGTTTCTATTTTATATATATATATAAATAATATATTCTATTCTATTATAATATATATTACACAAATAATATTATATAATATAATAAATCTAAACATTTTTATTTAACATATTAATATTTTATTATACAAATAATATTATATAATATAATAAATCTAAACATTTTATTAAATATATTTAATAAATATATTTATATGATAGCAATAAATGATGTTATGTTATTAATATGTTATGATGCAACAGGTGATTGATGCTACAACAGATGGATGGAGAAAACCAAAATCTTGTCTGACTGGTCAGAAGATCAGGACTTAGTAACTTGAATAATATAGATCTGAAATAAATAAAAATAAATAAATAATTTAATTTAATTATAAAAATAAAAAGAAGTTTCACAAATTATTTCTCTAATTTGTATGAGCAAGCGATGGATGATTGGTTCATGTTTTAAGAACTTGTGAGTCTTGAATCTTAAGCAATACTTTTATGGTAGAGGAAATAAATAGCTGTCCTATACATGTAGCTACCTCTTCAGCCAGTGAACTCATTTTTAGAAGGATCCCAGTTAATCCCTTTGGGGAGATTCCATATCCAACCTTTGTTTTATTGATTTTTTCCTGAAACTATAGGGTGAAAGCATAATGAATGAGGAATTGGGGGAGAGGAAAGTCTAATTCTCCTCTTTCTGGGCTGAAACTATCTTCAGGACTGAACCCAAGTTCATTTAAGTCCAAAGTAAGTCCTTCTTGAGCAAGCTCTGTATAATATGGGAGGGAGAGGGTTGTAGTACCTGATTTATAGAGTTTCAAGGACCAAATGAGATTATGTTTGTAAAGTGTTGTGTTAAATTAAAGGTCTATGTAAATATCAACTGTTATTAGTAAGGGTACTTTCCCCCAAATGACAGGAACAATATTGTCCTCAGGCAAATTTATGAAGTAGGAGAAATTAATTTTCCCATTTAAATGATCTGTTGCAGGTATCAGCCGCAAAGCATAGCTCCTTTCCCACCAACTCACACCAGTCCCTCTCAGCTGAGGTCTCTGGGCCTATCAATGGGGTCAACAAGTCAATATGTTGTAAAAGGAGAGGGTGACAGGGGAACCCACTCCTAACAAATAACATGTAAATTTTAACAGTAACTTTTCACAGAGATAGCTAACGGTAGTAGAAAGAATATTGTTTAGAGTAAGAAAAACTGGATTTTAGCCCTTTTTCTCATAAAATTGTGTAACTTTAGGTGAGTCACTTTATTTTCATTTATTCATCTGTAAAGTGGAAGTCATCTTTCCAATGAGCGTGAAATGAGATAATATAACTACAAAAATATGAGTTATTATCATTTCATTGTTAATACTCGTTTAATTTCCACTAAAAAAAGCATCTTACAGTAGTAAGATGGAATAAGGGAGACCTGGATTCAAATCCTGCCTCAAATACTTGCTAACCATTGGTCAACAAATACTAATGAAGTACCTAATCAATAAACCCTTTATTATTGCCTACTGTGTGCCAGACACTGTGCTAAATGCTGAGGATACCAAAAAGAAAAAAAAAGATAATCCCCGTTTTCAAGTTGCTTACAATCTAATGGGGGAGAAAACATGTAAGTATACAGGCAGGTGTGTATGAAATATATATGTGCATATATGTATTATGTGCATATGGATATATATGTATGGATACATGTATATGTGCTTATATGTATTGTATATTCACACACAAGATACAGGAGAAATAAGAAATAATTAACAGAGGAAAGCATTAAATTAAAAAGAGCTAGGAAAGGCTTCCAGAAGTAAATGAGAAGTAGGAAGTACTGATCTCTGGGAATACAAAAATAAGGAAAAAAACCCAAATCAAACCACTTTCCAGGAGCCCATAGTCAACATTCAAACAACTATGTAGAGGGCCACTCTTTTCCAAATAAGATATAGATAGAAATTGGAGAAAATCAATAGAGGAAAGGCATAAAGCACTAAGTGGAATTGGGAAAGGCTTCTTCAGAAAGTGAGTTTTTAATAAAGAAAGGTCTTTAAAGGAAGTCAGGGAAGCAGAAGAGGTGAAAAAGGAGGAAATTCCAGATTTAGGAGCCAGCCAGTGGTTTATCCACAAACCAGGGACAATCCTCTAAGGTTTATCTTCTAAGTCACAGAAGACTGGGTCCTGAGGGCTTGAGATACGTCATTGTTACACCTAAGGAAGTCATGGATCATTGATAGGATTTTAGTGAAAATGACCTTTATGTTCTATTTTTATTTCTCATCTTCTAAAGGGTATTGTGACTTCTCAAAGGCTATTCTAGGAGAGCTTGAATTTGAGTGAATCCTACTAAACTGAAAATGCTTTGGGGGATAAGGACCCAATCTCAGTCTGCTGGAGCCGCCCATCACCAGAAGGCTAGCTCTTGGTCTTGCTGTCCACAGCATTTATTAAGTACTCTAGTAAATCTTAAGTTTCAAGCCTGGTTGTACAACAGTGAAAAAAAATCACTTAACTCCTCTAGATCCTTCATCAGGAAAAATCTAGGAGTTGGACTTGTGATTCCTAGGGTTCCTTTCTGCACTAAATCTCTAAAACTATGAACCGAAGTTTAAGAGGGATCCTGGGCCATGATGTGGTAGGAGGAAGTGAGCATAGGGATGCAATTACAAATGCTTGTATAAGATTAGAGAATCTTATATAAGATATCAGGATGATTCCAAGAGGAGAAATTTCAACCCATGATAGATAGGCTTAGAATGCCTTGCCCGTGGTTTTATAAAAATGATAAAATATTTCAATCATCAAATGTCAATAAAATTGTATTTCTATATCATTTATAGGCTACAAAGGACTTTCATATGCATTCATATATTATTGTTTTTATAATAGCTTTTTAATTTTTCAAAATACAAGCAAAGATAGTTTTCAACATTCACCCTTGCAAAAACTTTATGTTCCTTATTTTTCTCCCTCTCTCCCCACTTCTGCACTCCCCTAGACAGCAAGTAATCCAATATAGGATAAACGTCACATATTATTTTTAATCTTTATGTGGGAAACCACCCAGAGACATTGAGGGGATTGAATGGAATCCTTCATCACAGCTCCTATTATATAATAGGATATATAATAGATACTTTTATAATTTTGCTAAGTGCAGCTCTTGGAATTACTGGAAAAGGTCTCAGGTTAGTGACTGAAGGATAGGCTATGACTTTAAAAGAATTTTGGTCCATAATTCAGGTAAGAATTTAGACTAAGGTACTCTGGACTGAGAAAAGTTTAAATACCAACTGAGGCTTTATCTGGCCTCTTATAGCTTTTCATCACTGAAGAGACATTAGTTGAAGAAAAGGAAAATTCTCACCTTTTACTGCTGTCTATATAATAGTTGAAAAGCAGAGATTGGCAGCAGTAACAGTGGAGATATTGGGGAAAGGGAAATGAAGGAGGGTAAAGAAATAAGATTACTTGATGCAGAAGAAGGAAGACCCTTAAGTGTTCCGTTGGTACCCCACCAAGTGTGGTCCCTGGTCATATACACTTACTGAATTCATGCTTTTCTTAGAGTGTAAAAGTTTGTTCCGGTGTATGTGGAAGGAAATTGTTCCTGTTACTTAATTTGTTTAATGCCTTTTGGGAAGTAATCTGTTTAATGGTACTCTGGTAAAAGAAATCCACTGATGTGATCTCGAGCCCTAAACCTCCTGTAGAATCCCTGGACTTGTGTTGCCCAGGACACTGACCCAGATCTTCTGATTGGAAGTTCAATCAATGGTCTTATTTTTGTTGTGTGTGTGTTTTACCATCCTGCACTCTCTCCCTTAGGTAGAGAGGTAATTACACCTGATCTGCACCAATCACAGCTGTACATGTACAAAGTCACATAGGTACTAGAGGAAGGAGTCACCCCAGAAACTCCCTCACTGGGGGGGGGGCTGAAAATGGTCCTGTATTCTGCTGGCTGCCTGCTCCCTGAGCACAGCCCGAAGGAAAATTGGATGCAGAAAATGATTTCTAAGTATCTCCCTATGCCCAAAATACCTTTTACCACTCGATTCTGCTCAGGGCTCATTATTTTGAATAGCTTTTATATAGAATATATCATTCCACAGCCATGAGAGAAGCATAATACTCTGGTTTCTAAGCACTTGGAGATTGGGTGATCCAGACACCTTTCAGCCATCTGGTCCAGCACACATCCAGAATCCAAGTAGTCATCTAGCTTCTACTTGAATATCTGTACAGAGGGGAACCCAGTGCTTCTTTTTTAAAAATTTTTTTATTAAAGCTTTTTATTTTCAAAACATATGTATGGATAATTTTTCAGTACTGACCCTTGCAAAATCTGTTCCAAATTTCCCCCTTCCTTCCCCTCTCTCCTAGATGGCAAGTAATCCAATATATGTTAAATCCAATATATGTATACATATTGAGACAATTATCATGCTGCACAAGAAAAATCAGATCAAAAAGGAAAAAAAAATGAGAAAGAAAACAAAATGCAAGCAAACAACAAAAAAGAGCGAAAATTCTACATTGTGATTCACATTCAGTTCCCGCAGTCTCTCTGTCTGGGTGCAGATGGCTCTCTCCATCACAAGATCATTGGAACTGGCCTGAATCATCTCATTGTTAAAGAGAGCCATGTCCATTAGAATTGATCACTGCATAATCTTATTGTTGCCATGTACAATGATCTGGTTCTGCTCATGTCATTTAACATCAGTTCATTTCAGTCTCTTCAGACCTCTCTGAAATCATCCTATAGCACTTCTTAAGAGAACCAATTCTACTATTGTCATTGCCCAGTCATTCTTAGTTGTGTCCAACATTTCATGACCCCATTTGGGGTTTTCTTGGCAAAGATACCATGTAGTTTGCCATTTCCTTATCTAACTCATTTTACAGTTGAGGAAACTGAGGCAAACAGAGTAAAGCTATTTACATAGGGTCACCCAGCTAGTGAGTATCTGAGGCAAATTTGAAACCAGATCTTCCTGACTGTTTCCATACAAAGTAATGCAAAACCAAATCAAAATCAAACTAAAAACCATAAAAATGGTGGTATACTCATTATAGCCATGCAAGAGGAAATGTGAAGGATAAATGGAAAAACAGAATCTTGATGGGGAATTAGAAGGAAGAATTGAACAACTGTCATGACACTCTATGATATTAACTCATTAATTCAAAGATCAATGGTTATTAAGAAGTTCAGCTAGTGGTATCAAGGTTCAATGCTAATTTCTCAATAAATTGAATAAAATAGTTTGATAAATTCAATTCAAATTAATTTTTTGAAGCCACAAAATGGTACAATTTGGAACAGCTAAGAGGTGAAATGGATAATGTCAGGCCTGTGATCAGAAAGATTCACCTTCCTATGTTCAATGTAGTCCCAGATGCTATCTTTATGACCCTGTGTAAGTCACTTAACTCTATTTGTCTCTGTTTCCTCATCTGTAAAATAATCTGGAGAATAAGATGGCAAACCTCTCAGAATCTCAGCCAAGAAAAATCCCAGATGGTTCATGCAGAGTTGTATACAACTTAAATGACTGAATAACAACAAAAAGTTCATCTTATTAGATTCAGCTCAGTACTATAACCTGTAAGTATTTTTTGGATCCTGATTCTTCCAGCATCTTAGCTGTTCTTCCCAGTGTGGTGTTATCTGGTGTATTGATGAACATACAATTTACACCTTTGTCCAAATCTTTGAGAAAATATTAAGCAGAACAGAAAAAAGCATAGATGCTTAGTGTTCTCTATTGGACACCTCCTCCATATTAACATTGAACCATTAACTACTACTTTCTCTAATCAGATCTAATTCTATTATTGTATTATCCATATCTCCATCTTCTTCTCAAGAATAGTACGAGAATTTTTTATCAAAAGCTTTGCTAAAAATCTGGGTAAACAGCATTTTCCTCATCTAACAATGTCAAAAAAGGAAACATGGCAAGCTTGCATGATCTATTTTTGATGAAGCCACGTTGACTCTTTGTAATCACTGTTTCCCTTTTTATGTTCACCTACCAATTTGTTTAATGACCTGTTCTAAAATTTTCTCAGAAATCAAAGTAGAGTTCACCAGTCTATAGTTTGAAGATTCTATCCTCTTCATTCTAAAGAAAAGGTATGGCATTTTCCTTTTCTTATCTTGTGGTTTCTTTCCTATTGGACAAGATGTTCCAAATATTAGTAGATTTTTGAAAATGGATTCTACAATCATCTTCAAAGAAGCTTTAAAGTTTCCAAAATTAATAAGAAGAAAAAGTTCCTTGCAAACAGTTGGTGCTTAATGTGTCCTTGTTGGTCTGCACTAAAATTGAGGGGGAGGGAATGTAAATCAACATGCTGTGTTCACTTTTTTTTCCTGTTTGTTTTCTCTCTCATGGTTTTTCCCTTTTGCTCTGATTTTTCTCTCCCAACATGATTCATAAAACAATATATATTAAAAATAAATTTTTAAAAAATAAAATAAAAATCATCAAAAAAATGAGAGGGAGGAAATGAAAAGAAAAAGAAATATTCTATACTTCTTTGAAAAGCAGGAAACCATGGGTGTAGAATGTGGCATGCATTATATATACTTGACTATTTTATCTTTGTATTAAAAGAAGATTCATTGGGGCTAGAAAGTTGAGAATAAAGGGGCATATACAGAAATAATTATGATGTAAAACCAAAAGGTAAAAAAAGGAGAGAATTTGAAACCGAACCTATGCCCAAGATTAAACGCTCTTTAAAGTTGACCAGAATATGAGGAGGAGGGTGGTACTGGGGCTCTGGTCTCCTAATTTGCTAATTTTAAACTTTGGAAAAGGGGAAATCTAATGTGGTAGACACCAATGAGTTATTTGTCAAGTTCCTACTATGTTCCAGTCAGTATACTAGGTGATATAGTGACAAAGACTGAAAGAATCCATTGTCACAGACTAAGGATGACCATGAGTAATAGGCCAAGAAATAGCCTTTAATTTTCAGGATAGTTGCAAGTAATGAGTAAGATAATTTAAAAGTGCTTAAAATAGTGTCTGGTTCAGTTGTTTAATCATGTCCAATACTGTGTGACTCTGTTTGGGGTTTTCTCTGCAAAGATATTAGACTGGCTTGCCATTTCTTTCTATTGCTCATTTTCTAGATGAGGAAACTAAGGAAACTTAAGTATTAAGTGACTAGTCCAGGGTCACAAAACTAATTAAGTGTCTGAGGCCAGATTTGAACCTGGAAAAATGAATTTTCTTGACTATAACCCTAGCACTTTCCACTGTACCACCTAGCTACCTGTTACCTGGTTCTAATACATACTATGTAAATGTTAGCTATTATTGATATTATTAAGTGTTGCCCTTGAGAGATATTAAACTTTTAATTACTTAACTGAAACCATTTTCAGATGCTATTGACCCTAGGAATTAAGGTAGAAATACAAAGGCGGAATAACTAAATAAAAATCCAGAAAGGGCTTAGGTATGAATTCCTGCCACAGACTCAGGAAAACCTAAGCATTTAATTTAAATCAGACATTTGGGAGTGAGTTGGCTTAGTGTCTCTGAGTTCATAGGTAAGCTATATAGGAATTAAGACACACAACTAGAAATACATTTGATGTATTGCATCAATGGAAATGGAAATGGAAAAACAGTTACTAAACCCTGATTATGTTCCAAGCACTGTGCTAAGTACTGAGGACACAAAATAGAAAAGCAGATCAGTTCTTCTCTGTAGAAACTCATAATTTAATTGGGGGAGATATCGCATAGAGGAAAGTTCAGCTTCAAGGCACATGGCAATATCTAATGGACCTTAGGAAGCAATGGAAATGCAGATGACAAAGGCCATGAGTTAGTTCTGGGACATATCTATTACCTATTATCTAGGCTACTGGCTAGAAATGATGCTCTGTTGGGAATATATATATATATGTGTTTATAAATATACATATTTATACATATACATGTATATATATATAAATATATGATTTATATATATATATATGATTTATATATATATATATTATATATACATATATATATTTCTACATTTATCTTTTAAAACCATCAACAAGCAGGCTTCAAGGTTTTCCAAATGTTTTATGATTCAAATAGATGGTAGATTTCTGACTCAACCCTTACTGGTTTCCACTCCATCCTCCACAATGAAATTGAATATGGTCAGTAAGATTTAAAAATGAAAGGGACTTCAGAGAACACTTATTCCAAATACTCCCATTTTATATATGAGAGAAAAAAGGCCTTGAGGGATTAAGTGACTGAAGAAATCAAACCCAGAAAGGGCCCCTGATTCCAAGTATAATTTATACTTATCTATGATTAATGTCTAAATGTTCTTCTGAGGTGTGAGGAGAGATGGAGGAGATATAGCATGGACAAGGGTCAAGAATACTGAGTTTTTTGGATCAGAAGACAAGAGTTGGAATTATGGCTCTACCATTTACTCTCTTTACCATCCTAATCTGGGACAAATCACATTAAACCTTTCTGGCCCTCAGTTTCTCCATCTGTCAAATTACAAAATTGAATAAGAATATCCCAAACGTTCCTTCCAAGTCTGACATGACACTTTTTGCTTCCTTTTTTATCTAAGGCACCAGGAGAGTATAATGCAGGTCCAATCAAACCTGGTATGGCCTCCTTTTTTATTCTAACATTTTTCTCCAGGTGAAATTAAGTTCAAGAGAACATCAGTTGCCCATATCTTCATGATTCTGCCTCAGAAATGTCTCTCCCATCTCATGCTGTCATTCCGCCTTCAAATTCTTGACCCTTTTCTATGTCAAGTGTCTTCTCCATCGAAACAGCAGTAAGGTGTGCTTCCATGTCACTCAAGAGGTTCTCCATACTGTTGGGAATATATAAATATATATACACACATATATATATATAGTGTGTATAGATAGGTAGATATGGATATATGATTTAGATATATTATATATATATTTCTACATTTATCTTTTAAAACTATCAACAACCACCTTCAGGGTTTTCCAAATGTTTTATAATTCAACATTACTCCCCTTTATTCCACCTTACATCGAGTCAGACTTAAAGCTAGAAAATATCACAGATGATCAGGGACTACTTTGAAAGTTGCATGCTGGATTTACTATGTTTTTGAAAAGAAAAACCAAATTTATGTATAATCTTTTTCTGTTCTGCAATGTACATGTAAATGCTCATTTTATTTATCAGTTAAGTAAAAAAAAAAGAAACCAGAAAACTGATTTGAATCTTCCATCTCGATTTTGCCCAGGAATCCCAAGCTTCCTTCAAAGCTCAGCTCAAACACTGTCTCCCAACAAGACTTGCTTCCCCTACCTTGTGCCTAGGACCACAACATAATTTTTCATTGATTTTATGAGTACTTCTGGGGGTGTACAAGGTGTCCCTCCCTATACAAAGTGTGCTTCTTGAGAGTAAGAACATTCTTGTCTATGTATTTATGCTTCTGTTACTATTGTCATCAGGGGTTGCCTTGAAGGGGAAAAGAAGTTATATAAGAAAAATGTGCAGCTTTATGGGTATTTGTGGAATTGGGGAATGGGAGTTTCAATCCATCAATTTACCCCTGTAATTGTGTATATTTGAATAAAGGGAAGACAGGAGTCTGTGTTGAGATTTATAGGTTTATTGTCTCTTTTCCTCTTTCCCTCCCACCTTTTTTTCCCTCCTCTTTCATTTAAAGACTCTTTCCTCCTCCCCTGGCAAGAGCTATTAATTGCCCCTAATGGGTATGCCCAAAAGGCCACTCTCCATAGCTCATATGTGCCATCAATAGGCTCAGAGATAAAAAATGATCAGAGGACATTTATCTTTTAGACAAAGCTGTCTTAACCTGGGGTCCAAAGACTCTCAAGAGATCCATGAATATAGATTTCAGGAGGTTCATGAATTTGGATTGGAAAAATTACATTTTTATTTTCATTAACTTATAAGTTTAGCTAAATTTAACATTTTCTTCAATTACTTTTAAAAAATTATTTTTAAAAAAATTAAAATTATTCTGAGAAGCGATACATTTGCCAGGTTGACAAAAGATCCATCACATACACATACAAATCTTTTCTTAAAAAAAAGTCTTCACTATTCTGCACATCTTCCACTCCTTAGTTTCCCAGGTCTATGCTACCCAGAGATCAGAGACAGGATTCTTGCTTGCCTGGTTTTTAAACTACATACGGTAATCAGGAAAGAAATAAAGTCAAATAGCCTGGAGTGACTAGAAGTGGTAAGAGCTGGTTAAAGTTTTCTTAATGTCTTCATTGATGAGCAGTGTCCCATTTGGAGTTTTGTGTTTATTCATCATCAGTCTGAGTTTATCTAATTCAATCTCTTCCATCTTTAGGTGACTAGGAGCAGATCTAGGAGATGGGTACATTGAGCCATTTGTTGATGGTTTCATTTAGCACTGGGGCTATTAATCTCCCCTTAATGTTTGCAGGGTTGACAAAGACAAAGAAAATATCCCCCTTGGCTCAAAATTTGGACTGAAACAAATTAATTATATTGTGTTTTTCAGCTTCAGGGTGGGTATGTTGTCACTTCTAAATGTACCCAATTTTATTTATTAGCATTAAATGATCTTTATGACTTTCCTCCAAAGATTTAAGGAATGCACTGACTCTTTTTAATCTGGGCAATCATCCCAGTGGCATTTCTATTTGCTTTCTCTCTTCAGTACCCAGCCCCGACAGCACTTTGCTCTGTGTCATTTATTTTTATTCCAATCAGCATTGATACCTTCTGCCTCTCAAGGTCTGCCAGAGACCCTGCTACAAAAATGGGACCCTTGAAAAGCTCAGAGAGAGAAGGCAGCCAGTCTGTGGCTCTGGGCAGCTCCATTTTCCCCCATGCTCCTTTTTTCCCTGGTCCTGGTTGGCCATCTTTCTCCCTGTTGTTCCTCTAGCCTTTGGGAGGCAAAAGATTACTTGGAGCTCTGGCTTAAAAAGGAAGGCCAGAGAAGGATGTAAGTGTCAGCTGCAACCCAGAAACAGAACCCTGGAAACCTGGTTAGAAGCCCTGTGGCAAAACACGTCCTTTCCCAAAGTAAGACTGAGTTGCTTCCCCAACGTGTCAGCATCATATGACTCTTTAAAAGGGATTTGGGGGAAGGGTAGGTCAGTAGCCCTGAGGAAATTGCTCTAACTTGGGTGTAATATATTAAAGCCAGAAATCAGTGGAACTAATTTTTTTTTCTTTTCAAAAAAGGACAAGTGAATAAAAAAATGAGAATAATCACATTTATTCACTGAGAACAGTCTGGATAATAGTCAAATAGCAATGGGGATTCATCTGCTCCCATTGAGTCCTCTATTTTTATCCAAATTGAAAATAAAGCTTTTCTAGATTTCTCTTCTTTTTTAGAAAATCTGGAATGACACTGATAGCTCAACATGTTTTGTTCATTAGATATTTAGGAATGTTAACCCATTGGAGGATCCTTCACTTCCATATAGAAATTCCTATCAGATTGATTGCTGTCTTGGGGGAAGAGGAGGAAGGAGAGAAAGGGAGAAAAAATTAGAATACAAATTCTTAGAAAAATGGATGTTGAAAAGTTATCTTTATGTGTATTTGGAATAGTATTTTGTTGAGAAATTCCTCCATCTTCCATATTTAGTTATAGCCCATAACTATTTCTGGAACCTTATTAGTTCAAAATTCCAACATGATGGCCTGTTTGTGATCATCAAATGAAGCAATCATAGAGTTGATTTTGGATCAACATTAGATAATGAAATCATGATCCAAAAATATGTCAACAGGCAGGAATGATAGACCATAGCTAAGAAGATGGGATTTAGTGGAGGTGAACATACAAGTTTCACATACACACATCAGATAGAAGTACAAAATGGAAAAGAAATGGATTGATCTCAGATCATGAAGAGAAAACCTAGTGTTTTAGGAATTAAAAATTCAGTTAAGTCATCAAAGTGATCAGATAGCCAAAAAAATTTAAAAAAAATTTTTAAAAGCTAAGGCTATCCTAAACAAAATAGATAGAAATGTGGTGTCCAAATAACAGAAAATGGCGTTTGCTCTATTGGGCAGGGCATATCTCAGGAGTATTGGGAATCACATTTTAGGAGAAACGTTTATATGCTGTGACAAGTGAAAGATGAAGTCTTTCTACTTCATCTTTCATCCACCACAGTGTCTAGTGGAGGGAAATCAAAATGGAGAAGAAACTCAAAGGCAGAATGTGTAAAGATCCAGGAAAGGAACTGGGTTTCATGTAGAAGAAACTAGATTTAGAGGAGTATGGGAGCTCTTTAAAAAAACTGAGCTAAAACACAGGACCCTTCAAGTTTGTTCACTGAGTGTACTTTTAAAAAACTTTGCTCAACTCAGATTTTCTCAAAAGGAATGGTGGAAGCCATTAGTTCAGTTAAAAACCCATGTTTCTTCTAGTAAATATATGTTCAGCTTTGCAAAATAAATTATGCTCAGGTTCAAGTCTTTTTCCCTTTGCTTTTTGGTGTATCACATTCCAATATGTTCTTACATATTTTATAATCAATAAATAGTTCTACATAATTTGAATTGTTGTTCCTCAACAAGTGAACTGTTTGCAGAATATTTTTTTCTTTGACTTTAAAGTTCTAGAGCTTTGCAAATATATTTCTAGATCAGTTTATTCTGGGATTCTTTTCTTCTAGAATCCATAGGATTTCATCCATCAAAATTTTTCTCTCTAGTGCCAATATAATAGCAATTGCCTAGTGTGATTTCCTGAAATATAGTATTGAAGATATCTTTTCTAGATACCAATATTTCCTAGATTTCCCCAGTAAATTCTATTTTCAAAGTCTGTTTTTTTTTAAATATAAAGTTATTTTTTTCTTTTCATCAAATCTAGCTAAATATTTGTTTTAAAGCAATGTTAGGTAGCTCCAATCTGGTTTTCTTAAAACAGTCTAACTCTAATCTTTTTCCTTCATTATATGGAATGAACTTGTTTAAAAGAAATAAATTTGAGAATGAAAAATTTCTCTGGAAAAAAAAGTCCAATAACTTCTTGGAAATAAGTTTAAAAACATAATGATTAATACAGAATTAACATAAGGAACTGGTTAAAATTATTTTGATTCAATAAAACCCTTCAAAAGCACAAGTGCAATTATGATTTTGGACAAAAGAGATGTAAAAATATTTACTATCAGAGACAGAGACAAACCCTCAAGTCATTTTGAACTTGAAGGTATTATGAATAATGAAATAATACCATTACTAAATATGTATGTACTGCATGGCATAGCATCTAAGTTCATAAAGGAAAAAGTTATCTAAGTTACAGAAAGACAATAGCAAGACAATAATCATAGGTGACTTCAATGCAATTCTCTTGACTGATTAAATTACTAAAAGACAATAGCAAGACAATGATCAGGGGTGACTTCATTGCAGCTCTCTTGACTGATTAAATTACAAAAAGACAATAGCAAGACAATAATCATAGATGACTTCATTGCAGCTCTATTGAGTAAAACAAAAACAACATAAATGAAATTGTTGGATCTGAGGAGTAAAAATTACATGTAGAAAATTTTTAAACAATTACTGAATAGAAACCCTAAGGAGTATATTTATTTTTCAGTACTTAAGGAGTATATTTATTTTTCAGTATTCTATAGCATGTTTATAAAAATTAATCAACTGTTAATATAAAAAATCAAATAATGGAGAAAGAAGATATAATAGAAAATTCTTTATAGATCGCAATGCAGTGAATTAGTCAATAAGGAAACAAATGGAGACTCAATTAATTTATCCTAAATAAAGAAATCATCAAAGTACAGATCATAGAAATAATAAAGAATTAAATATAAGAGAATGATGTCAGTGAAAGAACATCTCAAAGTTTATGGGATGCAGCTAAAGATTCCTTCAAGGAAAATTTATTCTTTGGAATACATTTTTAAAAAGGAGAAATAAAAGATTAAACAAATTAATATATAATTAAAAGAAAAAACAGTAAATTAATTGCAAAATATTCACACAAGTAGAAGCTTTCAAAATCAAAGAAGAGATAAAAGTGAAAACAAAAGACTATCAAACAGTATACAAAGCAAAGAGCTGAGTTTTTTTAAGCTGTTGGTTAATTTGACCCCCAAAAAAGTAAGAGAAAAAAAAAACCTAAATTGCCAAAAATAAAAAAATAAGAAGGAAAAATTTATAAGCATGCTATACACACAGACATACATCCATTCAAAGAAAAAATTCCAAATTCAAAAGATTTAACAAGTGAATAGTATCAAATATTTAAAAAACAGATAATGCTAAAACCACATAAATTATTTACAAAAATAGAGAAAAAAGGCTAAATTCCTGAGGGAAAAACCCCAAACTTTCCTGACAGCCAAATCATGGAGGGTTCAAAAAAGAATAATAAACACAATAGCTACAGTGATACAAGTAAAGACAACAATAAGAAATCACAAAACTCCTGCCAAATACAATGTTGGGGTCCTCTACTACTAAAGTTAAGATACACCATTCTTCTTTTAACATAATAAAGAGAAGAGAATACTTGATAAGAATAATTAACAACAATTAATTAACTACAAAAGAAGAAAATTATGTTTACCAGCCAACTTATCAGTTGTGCTTAACTGTTTTTTTTTCTTGTGGGAGGGGGAAATGTTAATAGAAAGAATGTTAGACTTTAGATTTGGAAGACATAAATCTGAAACTGACTTCATAGACCTGGGCAAATTCCTCAATATCTCCTTTTCCTCTTCTTTATAATAATATCACCCATCTCACTGAGTTGTTGAGCTAAACCAAAACAACATCTGTAAAGCACTTTTGCAAACCTTCAAACACCTGCTGCTTAGTTGTTATTATTATTATTATTACTATTGCTATTTATCATTTAAAAAATATTAAAACAAAATGTGAAAAGAGACAGTAAAGCTCCAGTATGGATCACATGTGAAGAGTTGTGTTCAGTTTTCCATTGTTGAAGGAAGGATGTTTAGGAAACCAAAGGAGAAAGTTGAAAAATTAAAGAGACTTTAGTAGTTAGTGCCCCTCATTTCTATTGCCATATAAAGGGTAGGAGGCTGGCTGTTAGTTGGCTTTGTTTTAGAAGGCATTTTTCTTCTAAGGGAATCCAGGGAAGAATTTTTCTAAGCCCAGAGATCTTGTCCAAAGATAAAAACATTCCTGTAGTTTAGTCCTTGAGCAAGTCTATGAGAATAAGTTCAAAACTTTTTACGGTAATGTAGGAAATCTTTCAGGTGACAAATGTATGATTTAGCAAGCCAGTGCTGCCATCAACATTTTCTGTTGCACAGGTGACAAATACTCCATCAATAGGGAGCCCACAACACTCCAGAATCCTGCCCAAACTAAACTAAAATGTAATTGAGAAGTATTTAACAAAATAAAAATTACAATAAAATATAGACTATTGATAGGTGGTTTTCTAAATCAATATATGACCTACCATTTAGTGGACCCATTTCACTTTCATCAATTCTTTTCAATGCACTATTGGTCTGAAAGATTTACTATCACTGTGGCAGTTATTTTTCTCTCAGAACAGCTTGTAGACTAGGGGAATCTGGCCCCATAACTTACACAGAAACAATGAGTTTACAGACTTAATAGATCATTAGAACTAGAAGAGTCCTTAAGGTAGAGGCTTTTAACCTGGGAATCATAAACTTTTTTTTTTTAATTTGGTGAGTATATTTCAAAAGACTTGACTTCCTTTGTAACCCTCTGAATTTTAACATATGCATTTAAGAATCTAATTCTGAGACTTCACCAGATTGCCAAAGGGATCTTTGACAGATAGATTAAGAGCCCCTGTTTTAGAGGTTCATCTATCTTGTCGAAATTCTTTTATTTTACAGAAGAAAATGATTCTTAATCCTACTCCTGAAAACCAAAGAGGGCTCAACATATCGATATTATTTCAAATAATTTTTTTTAATTTCCCAATAGATAGTGGGATAGTAGATAGTAGATAATTCTGGATCCCACAGGAGAGTTTTTCCACCAGGACTGTCAATATTCAAATATTTTCTGGTTGGCTTTGGCCCAGATTGATTTGACTTGTAGAAGAAAAGGGAGGAGTGCCATTTGGAATCTGGAATTTTTTTTTTTAGGTTTACGACATTTCTTTCTCTTCTGCTTGTCCATGTTAGATTTGTGATAGTCAGGTGGTGCTCTGGGAGGTATTAGCCTCGGGTTATTTGAGAAGCACTTCTTTTCAATGGTGGGGTTTCAGAGATAGACAGATACACAAGCCAGACAGATGGTATTTCAAGGATCCAAGAGTTCTGGAGCCAGGGATCCTGCTTTCCTAATAAAATCCTGATTTCCTCTTTGTCCATGCAATTACAACTAAGAAACTTCCCCAATACATAAACAGCAAAACCCAGCTCTTGTTTCGTGGCAACCTGTGGTGGGTCAATCAGTGAGCCTACATTAAGTGCCTACTGTATGTTGGACACTTTGATGACTGTCTTGTTTTTATTCCAGTGGGAGATGGAAAGGGTTATGATAAGATATCGACCTTCCATATTAGTCTTTCCATTCTCGTGAATCAGAAAGGAATGAAAACAGATTCCAATCCGAAAGGGAGGATTTGTCTTGGAATTAAAAGCCAAGAAGTATTTTTTTTAAATGTTGCATTCTATACCACATATCTAGTTTTTCACGATTTAATTGTGACTTTGCTAATTTAACTGTTTGCTTAAGTATAATCTTGAATGACTATTCAGAGCTTAGATCTACTGAAGGGATTTCCAGGATGAAGTGACATGAATTAATGAATGCTGAGTAACCCTAGATATAGAGCCTTGGATGTGAGAGTCTGATACATAAATTTCCCAGAGTCCCTACATTCCAAGGAGATGCTTGCTTCTTGCATATGTGAAGTTGTCCTATTGCATGTGAGAGACAGGAGAATATCTGTCACATAAATATGAAGCTTTCATACTAAAAATCAAATCATGTATAAGAGAACAGGAAAAGATATTAAAGGCAATGCTAAAAAAAATCTCAAAATGCTTAAATCAGTTTAATCGACTCTAATCTGAACAGAAGTCAGATTCGTCTGCCTTAAAACTAATGTTCTAGTGGCCATAATTCAATTTAGACAAAGTCCCTTGAGAATTCTCTATCAAAAATGTATAAAGTCTTAAAATAGAACTGAAAGGACTGAGTTTAAAAAATCATAGATTGTTTATCTTATTACTAAGGATTTATAGATCACTTCACAAGCAAGCAACAATTTCTGGGACTGAATGTTTGACCAACATTTTTCTCCACATATTTTTTTCAGGTAGTACAGGGTAGTATCTAAAAGTGATCACAGTAGAACACTACCTGATCAATCTTAGCTTTTGCAAGCTCGGGAGAATGTTTATTGCAATCCATTTCCCAACTATTCCCACTACCATGATTGAAAGCAGATATTTATCCTTGGATATATTAGTTTATTTTCTGATATTTTCCAATTGCCTCCAGGATTTCTTTTTAGGGTTGCTAATTACTCTTCATTCAAAGTCAGTTCCAGAAAAGATCACTTACTTATGTTCTGTCATAGGAATATATATATATATAGACATATATATATGCATATATATATATGTAACCTGTTTTTTTAACTGATTCATTTAGAAATCAGGGCCAATGCTGCCCAATTTTATCAATATAGCCATGCATTGGTCCAATGATTTTTGCTTAGAACCATTCTATAACTTTGTCATTTTCTCCATTGAGTCCTTGGTACCTGTTTGCTTTACAAATTTTGAAACAATCCTTTGACCCAAGACAGCAAATATGCAAATAGATGAACAAAAACCATCAGAGGAAAAAAATAAGGGAGTGGGTGGGAAGGGGATATAGAAAGCCAATTAACAATGTTATAGCCCCATAAAGGTTTGGAACCACTGGTGTATATTATTGGCATCCAAATGAGTAGGAAGAACTCTAAGGCTATTCGATTTAAACTCTCCAATAATTGTGTTCCCAGTGGATTTGTTTTTACTAATAGTTTCAAGCAGTGAGTGATTATAACTGGCATGGTTGTCTCTCAGTCACATGTATTGCCTCCACTTAAAAATAGCCCATCACACTTTATGACTGGATCCTTACAAAGAGCATGGAAAACAGCATGCTATATATATTCAGTGCATCAAAGAAATATCATCAAATGTGCCATAAAGGACCTCAAGATTTGTTAAAGTCTGGTTAAGGGGTCAGTAGAGTAAGTACTTATTGTCTGTGATAACCCCACAGGGCAGATGCCCTAACCCTGACACTTTAACAGGATTGTTTCTTCTTTTTTCATGTTCTAGGTTATTAGAAGGTTGCAATGGATGGTTGGAGGTTAATAATAGCATTAGCTCAATCGAAGGAGACCAAAGGAAGCATGTCTTTAGAAAAATGATCATACCATGATTTGGGGGTACCCTAAAAGATGGAAGGGGAAAGCGAAATGCTCAATAACTAATGAGTTAGAGAAAGTAGATTAGGAGAAATCAGGAGGAAGAAAGAGACTGGGGGAAAAAAAGGAAAGGGGGATGAAGAAGGAAAAAGTGGCTGGATACAGGGAATCACAGAGCCTGAATCTGCACTGCTCTTTGAAAAAGATGGGAGCTTCAGCAAACCTTCCAACTGACACTTCATAGTCACAGCAGGATTTCCTTCAATCCCTCTGATCACACACAGATGAATAGAAAATGAATGTCTTAACCTGGGTCATATGACAGCAAAAAGGGAGAATCATCAGAAACCACTAGGGGTTATTGCTTTTGGTGAGCAAATAACAGTTTATCGTTACATGAATTCGATCAAATCATGCTCCCCAAACCTAACAGCTCCAGACTGCAGAAGCCCAGAATAATGTGGGTAGCCTGTGATCCAGGTTTTAGCCCTGTCTCCCAACACTACACAATGATAAAGGGTTTTGTTCCTATGTGAAGGCTGTTATTAAACTGCTCCTTGACCTCCTGTCCTTCAGGCTAAATAATCCCAGTTCATTTAGTCTTTCTTCACAAATCTTATTTCTCAAACCCTTTCAGATCCTTGTGTTTCTCTCCTTTGAAACTCCCTGTGTTTTCTGCTTGTCTCTTTAATTACAGAGCTCAAACACAATAGTCTAGTGAGGGTCTGAGCAGTGTGTTCAGTAAAATGGAAGGATTATCTCAAGCTTTCTACCCACTTGCTTATGCATCCCAGGACCATGTACTCCTTGCTGTTTATGCTAGGATATAGTAACACACTAATGCTTTTTAAAAATGTTTTTTATAGATGCTTTTTAAAAAAAGTTATTTCCTGACATCCCCCCAACAAGATAAAAGAAAGAAAAAATTAACCAGTCCATGACCACATCTGACATAGTGTGCACTCATCTGCACCCCTAATTCTTCTCTTTCCTGAGAGGTAGAAAATTCACACACTATTTTATGGTCAGCTCTGGTCTGTGATCATAGCTGCTGCTAAATAGATAACCAGGTGGTCAGGAAGAGTATGAGATACCTTTCCCAATAGTTTATTTATGTCTTTGCCAAGACGATCAAGTATTTAGTATGATCCCTTCCACCAGCTGAGGTACCCAACTCTTGGCCCCGGATTAGGGCAAGTTGACAACCAAATTGACCAGGCTTTATTAAGTGGCTGTACAGTGTTAGCTGATGGTTGTCATTTGTTTTCCCAAGAAGCTTTATTGTCTTGGGACAGGACCCAGGGGATGTACAAATCAGACTTTTTTTTTAGTAGACTCTAGCTCAGGGAGAAGTGACAAGGCAAATGTCAGAATCAGGATTTAAATCTAGGATCTCTGAGTGAATAAAACATGCTGCATGCTATCAAAAGACATTAAGTCTTAAGAGAACCTAGATCTGAGTCTAGATTTTGCTGCCTGAGCCTGAGTGATAATGAGCAAGACATTTAACTTCCATGGGCTTCAGTTTACTTATCTGTAAAATGAGATGGTAGAGTAGATCATCTTAAAAGTCAGATCCCTTAGTGGTACAGTGGTTAGAAGCCTGGGCTTAGTGTCAATAAGATTCAAAGCTGGTTTCAGACATTTACCAGCTGGATTTGCCTCAGTTTCCTTAACTGCAAAAAATGGGGGATAATAAGAGCCCCTTCTTCCCAGGATTGTTGTGAAGCTCAAATGAGTTATTTCTAAAGTGCTTAATACTGGGTCTGGTACGTGGGAATGATACATTTTGGCTATTGTGATGATGATCACTCATGATCCATTTGATCTTGATCTTGGAGGCAGACTGTGATGCTACCAGGCAGAGAAGGGGTTCTATAGTGATATTTGAATTTGGCTTCTGAGAAGATGAAGCTGAGTGGGCTGAAGGAAGGCTAATAATGGAGTTTGAGGTCAGCTTGTGGTTGACCTTAAATGTCAAGCTAATTAGTTTAAATTTTATTCTGAAGGCAGTAGGGAGCAATCAATGGCTTTTGAGTAGTGAAGTAATCAGAGCAGTATATTAGGAGGGTGAATCTGTCAGCAGTGTGAGAGACAGATTAAAGAAAGGAGAAATGAAAACTTGTTAGGAAGTTATTGTGATAGTCCCGGTGTGAGTAATAAATAGTGAGGAATAGAAAGTGGACATAGGAGAAGGGCAGATTCAAGAGAAATATTGTGGAGTTAAGGCAGATAGAATCTGATAATTGCTTAGAAATGTGGAATAAGGAAAAGGATGGAGAAAGGAGACAGTGTTGTTTCTAAAATGAATGAGTGAAAAGGAAAGCCCAAAGATTGGCTAAAGGTGACTCACCAAGCAAATGTTAGAGGCAGGATTCGAACCCAGAATCACTGACTCCAGATAGATATGTTGTTCCTAACTTTGCCACTGTGCCTCTTAAAGTCTTAAATTTTCCCCCAAGACATTAAGTTTCACAAAGTACCTTTCTTGCAACAACTCTGTGAAGTAGACAGTAGTAGTATTATTTCTAATTTACAAATCAGGAAATTCTCAGAGATATTAAATAATTTGTCATAAAACTAGTAATTATCAGAATAGAGATTTGAGCTTGGGATAGCTGACTCCAAGTCATTTTTTTAAAAATAGCTTTTTATTTTCAAAATACATGCAAAGATAGTTTTCAACATTCATCCTTGCAAAACCTTGTGTTCCAAATTTTTCTCCCTCCTTTCCCCCCCAACTCCTCCCCTAGACAGCAAGCAATCCAATATATGTTAAAGATGTGTAGATCTCCAAGTCATCTTTTGACTGTACTATACTCTTGACTTAACTACAGCATTCTGCAACCTGCAAGATACCATTGGGATACTGTGGTAAATATCTGGGAAGAAAATAGAAAATGAAGTCTTTAGTGCCCTCCCTTCCAATCCCTCTGCTCCAAGAATTAATAGGATTATTTTTGAGGTGGGGAAAAAACTTGGAAGTCCTCTCATTCTGTGTCCTTGATTTATAGATGAAGAAATTGAAACCTTCAGAGAATAAGTGATTTCCCCAGTTTAATGACTAAACTATGACTAGAAAGCATTTCTTTCAATTCCCAATTGAATGGTCCCCATTAAACAAATTTGTGGGGGATAAGACGTCACAGCTCCTACAATGTTTTTATTGCTTCATGGAGACCAGCAGCAGTTCCAGGATATACATCTTCCATCAGCTATACAGGCAGGAGACCACTGTGGGTCCCAAGCCCTAGATTACATTGAATCAACACCAAGGGTCTGCAATCCAACACCCTTCCACCTCCCCAGTGACCCCTAGTATTTTATTCCCAGTCTACCTACACTCAGCTGATCCACCCCCCCAATCCTACTTCATTCACTCAGCAACCACTTCATGTTCCATCACATAAACACACTGGACTTGCCTGCCATGCCAAACCATATTCTATTACCAACATCAAAGGAACAAAAAAATATTGACCCTCTGGGAGAAGTCATTAAGTAATTCAGCCAGCTGCATAAACAGCCTACCTCCAGGATCTCAGCATTAACACCTGAGCTTCCATGACATTACTCTTTGGTTTTCCCCCTACCTATCTGACAATTCTCTCAGTCTCCTTTGCAAGTTTATTATTTATCTTCCAATCCTGAAGATCCCTCCAGGATACTGTCCTGGATACTTTGCTCCTTTCTCTCTCTTGGTTGTCTTGTTCATCACTATGGGAGTTATTATCACTTCTCTATAGCTGAATCTCAGATCTATAGAGCCAAATCTGATTTTTCTATTGTCCTCCAGTCCAATTGTCTTTCAAATATTGAAATGTTTGGGAGATATTAAGATATCTCCGGCTGGATGTCCTGTATTGTTGTCATTCAGTTATTTTTTCAGTCATGTCTGACTCTTTGTGACCCCATTTGGGGTTTTCTTGGCAAATATACTGGAGTGGCTTGCCATTTCTTTCTCCAGCTTATTTTACAGATGAGGAAATTGAGGTTGAGTTAAGTGAATTGCCCACAGTCACACATCTTGAAGCTACACTTAAACTTAGATGAACCTTCCTGATTCTAGACCTAGCACTCTATCTACTTAATAACACCTGGATGTCCTGTGAAGTACCTCAAACTCAATATGTCTACAATTGAACTTCATCACCTTGCCCAAGGAAACCTATTACCTCCTACAAAGTTTCTGCTAAGAACATCACATTTTCCCAGTCACCTAAGTTCAAAATCTCCAAGTTACCTTTAATCATTTTATTTTTTCATTCTAATATCAATCAGTTACTGAGGCCTTTAACTTGTATCTCTTCCCTTCTATGGCCATCCTCCTTACATATACAGAGATGACTCTCTCCTATCTGTTTGCAGGACTATAGTAAATATGCTTTCCAGTAAACTTTTTTACTTTCCATCTTTTATTTACATTTCAAGATAACTTTAAATTCAGAATCACATATCCATATGTCCATTTACTTCTTGCTTTTCACTTTTCTCTAAATCCATAAGCAGAACAAAGCTCATAAGTAAACAAATATTTACTATGTCTGTTATATGTAACACAGAAATTGCTTTAAAAAGAAATCTCTGCCTCCTCCTTATTCCTTTTTGATAAATTCAGGTTTCAAAACTACAAAATATGCTTTTTGGTACTGTTAGCACTTGTCACACATACTTCTTGAAAAATGAAAGGAAATTAGTGACAGTATTCATTGCACTCATTATTTTAAATGACTTAAATTGCATCTCTTTCATTGAGCAAAATGGATTAAATAAAGCATGCCATGTGTATTTTTCATTCTTGGGAAATTAGTTTTTTTAAATACATATTCTTATTTAAAAATTAATGTGATTTTTCCTTTGTTACTTTTTCAGTTCTGAACTGTCTTCCTCCCTCCTTTCCTACTCTACACTAGAGAAGGCCAGCAATTGACAAACATAAATGACAAACATATGTGTGTATAAAACCATGTTATATATGTATTTCTATTTATTAATTCTTTCTCTGGAGGTAGATAACATCTTTCTTCATAGATCTTTTGTAGTTGATTAGAATATTTAGAATATTCAGAATAACCTAGTCATTTATAGAATTCTTATATATTATATATCTTATATATCTTATATATTTATTCTTCAAACAATATTACTGTTATTGTTTACAGTGTTCTCTTGGTTCTGCTCATTTCACTCTTCATTATTTCATGCAAGTCTTTCCATGTTTTCCTAAAATCTACCAGCTCATCATTTCTTTTTTATCTTTTTTAATAGTATTTTTCCAAATGCATGCAAAGATAGTTTTCATCACTCATTTTTGTAAGACTTTGTGTTCTAAATTTTTTTCCTTCCCTTCTTTACCTTCCCCTTCCCCAAGACAGCAAGCAATCTAATATAGTTAAATATATGCAATCTTTTAAAACATATTTCCATATTTGTCATGTTGTGCAAGGAAAATCAGATCAAAAGGGGAAAAACATGAGAAAGAAACAACAACAAAGGGTTAAAACACTATGCTTTGATCTCTATTCAGTCTTCATAGTTTTCTCTCTCTGGATATGATTGACATTTTCCATCTCAAGTCTATTGGAATTGTTTTGAATCACCACATTGTTGAGAAGAACAAAGTCCATCACAGCTAATCATTCCACAATCTTGTTATTATTTTGTACAGTGTTCTCCTAATTCTGTTCAGTTCACTCAGCATCAGTTCATGTAAGTCTTTCCAGGTTTTTCTAAAATCAGCCTGATCATCATTTCTTATAGAACAATAATATTCCATAATCTTCATATACCATAACTCATTTAGTCATTCCCCAAATAATGGGCATCCACTCAATTTCCAGTTCCTTGCCACTACAAAAAGAAGCTCATCATTTCTTATACCATGTAGTATTTCCTCACAATCACATACCACAATTATTCAACCATTCCCCATTTGATGGGCATCCCTTTGATTTCCAATTCTTTCCCACCACAAAGAGAGCTGCTATAAATGTTACAACATATAGGTTCTTTTCATTTTCTTTATGTCTCCTGTTCTACTGATCCACCTATTCCTTAGCTAGTACCAGATAGTTTTGATAATTACTGCCTTATAATATCATTTAAGATCTGGCACTGCTAAAATAAATATGTTCCTGCAGAGCAGTCGGACACTTCTTGTCATGCTTCAATTCCCTTTGAGACTATTCTAGGTTTATTCTTAAATGACTGTGCCTTGATAACAGAAAAATGCTATTTTTTTCTCCAATTGTGCCTGAAAATATGATGGATGTTCATATAGTAAATGTGTCTGTACAAATAACTAGTTCATATTTATGAGCTGACATTCCTTTAATGTGTGGGTTTGGTCTCCTGAAATTTCATCACAACAACTTAAGTAGAAAGTTCTTGATTTAAGGATGAGTTTGAGATCTATTAAAATTAATTACTATCTGTTTATCTTTCTGAAGGCTATGGGAACTTCATGTTTTCTTGGAAGATCATTAAGCACTTTAGCTCACTTTAAATGTGGTCCCATTCATAATTTCTCAAGAAACTTCTCCACTTCCACCCCAGTAGCTTCATGATGGCATCATTTCTATTCCCACAACCTCCTCCTCTGATTGGCGAGATCCTCCTTGGACTCTCCATTTGAGGAAGCTCCCATGCCTTCCATGCTTTCTTCAAATCCAGCTCAGTCAAGAACTCCCCATATAATTTCTCCATCTTCCTCTGAATACCACTTTTCTGCTTCTTTTAAGGTGTTATCTCCCTTTTGTACTTGTATTAATATTCTGAGCACTTAGTTTCTCATCTGGAACACAGTGGGATTGGCATTCCCAGTGCTAAGCATAGTACCTGGTACATAGGAAGCATTTAATACATGTTAATTGACTGAATGGAATATATTAAGTGCTCAATAAATGCTTTATCTAATCAGCTATTCTTGAAATACTACTAACAAAAGCTTGTAGAGATATAAGAATTTTAGCACTTGATTAATGCTGGTGGTGATGTACCTGGAATCAAGAAGACTGGTTATTGTGAGTTCAAATCCAGCCTCGGATACTTCCTAGCTGTGTCACCCAGGGCAAGTCATTTAATCCTGTTTGCCTGAGTTTCCTCATCTGTAAAATGAGTTGGAGAAGGAAATGGCAAACCACTTGAATGATATAAAAAAATGATCAAAAATGACACCAGAAAGAGTCAGACATGACTAAACAACAAAAAAACAATGCTGGTATGCACCATGCACTCACCATTCCATTGGAATTACTTATCCCATTTATTTAAAATTTTGTCACAAACATAGATGCTTTTAATTCTTACTCTACTTCCAGGTTAAATATTCTTGAGTTTCTCAATTTATTCTTGGGGATTTAATAATATTGCCAGTCTATCTTGTAAGTGACATCTATTTATCACCTTCAAATCCCCAGCTCTTTTGGGGTGATGGTATCACCACCTATTTTTTTTAACCTTCTTCAAGTTCTAGTAAGTGAAAATTAGGTAGAACTTGAACTCCTAGAGAATTCCTCCTGCAATGGGATTATAGTTTCTCTCTTCTCTAATCTATACTTCACATGACTACAAAAATAATTCTCAGATCTCATTTCTTTCCTCAGACCCCTTTACTTCCCTATGATCTTAGCTCCTGAATCCATGAGATCACATCTAGTTGAGTGTAGAATATCATTTAACTTTCTCGCCTTCTCCTCTTTTGCCTTCCTTCCCCAATACCCCATCCCCAGTGAAAATATCTCTTTCTTCTCCAATATGAATAGAGCACTTTGCTTGAATTGTTCCTTTGCTCCTTTAACTCTTTGTTCTTTTGCTCCTTTAACTCTCTGCTTTGAATTTTACTTTTTTGTGTCTGTGCTCAACTCTTACCTAACTTTTAATCACTAAATGGGTAACAGACTGAGACCTGGAAAGATCTTAGCTTTAAAAAGCCAAGGTATCCCACTACATTCATGACCATCACCAGTCACCTGGACTTGCCTTCCCATTTAGATGGTGCTAGAGGAAAGAGTAAGACTGATGACTTTGCACAGACCAACATCACTTAAATCCAACTTACCTGCAAGTCAAGACATCACCTTCCTGATATCATCGATCCTCTTCCAGAATGATGGATGAACAACAATCTGTGTCCAGGTTGTGTCTCCACCAGCCAAATGTAAACTCTCTGAGGATGTAGACTGTTTGATTTTTGTGTTTACATCTCCAGCCTCTAACAGCTTTAGGCATTGTAGACTCTTAATATATGTTTGCCAAATTGAATTGATATTAGGTCAGCTAGGTGGCACAGGGGACAGAGTGCTACTCTTGGAGTAACAAAGACTCATTTTCCTGAGTTCAAATATGGCTTCAGATTCTTCCTAACTGTCCCTTAACACTATTTGCCTCAGTTTCCTCATCTGTGAAATGAGCTGGAGAAAAAAAATGACAAACCACTCTAGTATCTTTGCCAAGAAAACTCAAATTGGGTTGTGAAGTGTTAGATATTGAACAACAACACATTGAATTGAACTTCTGACTCCAATCTGGAACTCTTTCCACTAAACTATACAACCTGTTCCCTTTCCTCCTCTTAAATAAGAGACGAGTTGATCATGTTTAAATCAATTCAAAGAGTAAGTTCTAAATGGCTTTCTCTCTCCTTAGTGTGCTAACCATGCACTGTGTTAATTAGTCTGCTCACAAGCTGACCCCATTGTTTTGGTGAGATTTATTTTTCCCTTGAGTAGAGCTACCTCCTGGGTTCTTCTTAGGGTTTTGTCACTTCCTTTTGTTTGGGAGAAATACTGCCCTCCTTAAGTGGGACAATAAAGCTAAAATGCTATAATGAAGCTAGGATTAGCTGGCTCTGTGGGGGTCAAGTAAGACTGTGGGGCTTTCAGAGAAACACCTTAAGCATGTGAAGTCTTCCCCTGGTGGAATGGGCAGATAAGACCAATTTGTTTTAATGGCCATGAAGGCTGAATTAAGTGCTATGGAGCACTTAGAGCTTGGTCAGACATCAAAGATGCCAAGGTCATCCACTGCATCCTGGGTCATCCCCAGTCACCCTAACTTTAAGCTTGTCACTGGACTTTGATGATGATGGAAGAAAAAGGCTGATGCTTTTGTGCAACTCTGCCTCATTTAAGTCCAATTCATGGGTAAATCACTCTTTAATACTGGTGGTCCAAAAAGACAAAGAATAACAGTCACAAAAAGTTTCCATTTTCACTCCTTTGGGGATAATGCCATTTTTAGGAGAACCCTAGTCTGGGGCTTCCTAATGAGCCAACTCTGAATTAGAGTGAAAGGTCTTTTTTAAAGGATGAGAACTTTCCTATGCACACCTTAGATATTCTTTGCACCTTCAAGCACATTCAACATGAGACCCCTAGCTCCAGAGAGGTAGAAATGACCCCAGAATCAATTTCCCCACTTTGCAGATGAGGAAACTGAGTCCCAAGGAGACTAAGTGACTTGATACCTATCCAGTAAATATCAGAAGCAGGATTTGAACCCATTCTCAGACTCTTGAGCCAAAGCTCCTTCCGTTGTGTACCACTCTACCAACCATGACTAAAAAACACCAAGTAATGTTAAAGTTAGCAGGGACACAGCCTACATAGTGCAATCTAAGAAACATTGAAAGACTTCATTTGTTCCCATCTGTCTCCCCAACTTGCTTGTCATACTATGACCCTTCCTCTTATCTGGCTTGAAACTTTCACCACTGGAATGATTCTTTCTTCTGTCTTAGATAATTAAAATTGGGGCTTTGTTTCTGAAGGACATAATTTAAAATTGCTATTTGGTAATGGAAGGAGACACTTTGGTTTTTTGCCATTAGAATGGTGATGATGGAAATAATGGCCTTTATTAGCTGATGATAAAAAAGCAAAGCCTTATACTGAAGGGATGAATTATTGGTGAATTTCATTGAAAGCCAGTGATATAATAAAAGAGAATGGATTTATCTCTTTTGTGGAACATATGTAATTGAGAAAAGGAACTGTTTGGTTTTTTAAAACTGTGAATAATATTTTCCCCCAATTACTTGTAAAAAACAGTTTTTGACATTTGTTTTTAAAATTTTTCTGGTCCAAATTACCTCTCTTCTTTCCCTGCCTTGTTCCCTGAGACAGTAAGCAGTTTGATATCAGTTATACATATGTAATCATGCAAAACAAATTTCCATATCTGTCATATTGTGAAAGAAAACAGATCAAAAAGAAAATACACACAAAAAAATGAAAAATAATATGCTTCGATCTGCATTCAGATGCCATCAATTGTTTCTCTGGAGATGGATAGCATTTTCTAGCACGAGTCCTTTGCCATTGTCTTGTATTCCTAAGAATAGCTAAATCATTCAAAGTTGGTCATCTACAATAGTGCTGCTACTATGTACCATGTTCTGGTTCTCCTCATTTCACTTTGCATCAATTCATGAAGACTTTTTCCTAGGGCATCCTGCTCATCATTTCTTATAGCATAATAGTATTCTCTCATCATTAAATGAATTAAAAACTTGTTCAACCATTCCATGGCATAGGTGACCCAAGGAAAGAATAGATGCTTCACTGGTGTAGTTAGGCTCTAGCATATTACTGATGATTTCTTGTGGAGTAGAAGCAAGGTGTTTACTGAAGTCAACTAATATCAGCTATGAATTGATGTCTACTATGAGCATTTATACCTTGGAAACTAGCACAAACCAGAGCTTGACTGATTCATCGATTGTCTAGACTTAAGAAAATGCATATTCACTTTAAAACTGTATACTGTGTTTCAGAAAAACCTGGAAAGACTTACATAAATTGATGCAAAGTGAAATAAACAGAACCAGGAGAACACTGTACACAGTAACAGTAACATGGTGCAATGATAGCTATGACTGATTTAGCTTTTTTCAGCAATATAATAATTCAAGATAATTCCAAAAGACTCATGATGGAAAATGCTACCCACATTCAGAGAACAAACTGATGGAAACAATGCAGATTGAATAGTATTTCCACTTTTTTTGGTTTCTTTTGTGGGTTTTTCCTTTTGTTCTATTTCTTCTTTCACAATAATACTATTGTGGAAATGTGTTTTATAGCTTCTTAAACCCATATAGCATCAGGTAACTGAATGTGGGGGTTGCAAAATTATAATTTACTATCAGTAAATTTATGTATCTATTTCATACACTTATATAACAATTGACTCGTGTAAAAATTTCTCAGGTGAAAAAGGGTCCAGAAGGGGAAAAGTTTAAGAAGCCCTGTTTTATATGATTACACATATATAGCCTATATTAGATTGCTTGCTGTCTTGGAGAAGGGGGAGGAGAAGGAGGGAAGGAGAAAAATTAGAACTCAAAACCTTTTTAAAAATGAATGTTGAAAATTATCTTTATGTGCAAATTAAGACAACTCTGAGATACCACTACACACCTGTCAGATTGGCTAAAATGACAGGAAATGATAATGATAACTGTTGGAGGGGATGTGGGAAAACTGGGACACTGATACATTGTTGGTGGAACTGTGAACGGATCCAACCATTCTGGAGAGCAATTTGGAGCTATGCTCAAAGAGTTATCAAACAGTGCATACCCTTTGACCCAGCAGTGTTTCTACTGGGCCTATATCCCAAAGAGATTTTTAAGGAGGGAAAGGGACCCACATATGCAAAAATGTTTGTGGCAGCCCTTTTTGTAGTGGCAAGAAACTGGAAATTGAAAAGATGCCCATCAATTGGAGAATGGCTGAATAAATTATGGTATATGAATGTTATGGAATATTATTGTTCTGTAAGAAATGACCAACAGGAGGATTTCAGAGAGGATTGGAGAGACTTGCATGAACTGATGCTGAGTGAAATCAGCAGAACCAGGAGAACATTATACACAGCAACAAGACTATACGATGATCAATTTTGATGGACATGGTTCTCTTCAACAATGATGTGATTCAAACCAGTTGTGCTGCGATGAAGATAGTCATATACATCCAGAGAGAGGCCTGTGGGAACTGAGAGTGAACCACAACACAGCATTTTAACGCTTTCTGTGAATATTTCCATGCATTCTGTTTTCCTTCTTAGGTTGTTTTTTTTTTTTCTTCTCTTTCTAGATCTGATGTTTCTTGTGCAGTAAGATAACTGTATAGATATGTATACATGTATTATATTTGTCATATAATTTATCCTATCTAGCATGTATTAGATTACCTGTCATCTAGGGGTGGGGGGCAGGGGGAGGGAAAGGAAAAGCTTGGGAAAAAAAAGGTTTTTTTGCAAAGGTCAATGTTGAAAGGTCACTCATATGTTTTGCAAATAAAAAGCTTTATTAAAAAAATTGTCTTTATGTACAACTGAAAAAAATTACTATTTAAAAAAGCAACAAGAAAAACAAAGGAAAAATAACTACATGTTTATTTTCACTAAAAAAAAAGTGTAGTCTAAATTTCTTTTTCTTGGTGAGCGATTTGTTAAACCTTTACCAGCACTTCTCAGAAAATTCAATATCTAAGACTGGAGTGACTGGAAAAGAACACAAGCCATATCTGTCTGAAGAAGAATATATCATAGATACATAACTAACAAACTCTATTGGCATCATCAAGATATTGGCAATATGGTAAAAATGCTGGATTTTGAGTTGATGCCCTATGGTTCAAATTCTGACTATTTCTTACTATATGTGTGACTGTAAGTCATTCAAACTCTAACATCCAGTTTTCTGCCTAAAATGGCAGAGTTGTACCATATAATCTCGAAAGTTCCTTCCAGCTCTAGAGCTATCATCCTAAAAGATTGGAATGAATGGGATAGATTTAAGGGAAGACTGACCCATGCCCTAATTGTGACTTAATTCTTTGCAATAACTAGTTGAATTATAGCTAAAAGCTGTGGGTATTTAATGATCTTAGATAAATCTGCATTCCCCTCCAGTCCACTCTCCCTTTTCATCACCATTAAGTTCCTAATGTGGTAGAGACTTCATTGGTTAGTATTCTTTGTTTCTGAGGTAGATTTTTAGTCTCTGAGTAGATTAGAGTCTATATAATCCTGTGCTTTACACTCCTATACCAACACTTTTGTTGTTGGGAGCTGCCCTTTCCTAAAAAATCCTTTCTGCTTTTTACCTTGAAAATCTCTGATTTTGATTTGGGTATGTTCCCCACAAGAGGAAGGCCTTCAGGTCATTGGATTGATCCTTCATGGATTACATAATACCTAGCACATAGTAGGTGCTTAATAAATACTTTTTTAGTCATTGACTAGATGATATACATTAGAGTTGCAGAGGGTGAGGTTGCATGAGGAGAGATTACAAGGAATTTTTTTTAATTAATGGTATTTTTTTCTAATTACATATAAAGACAATTTTCAACATTCAATTTTTGAAAAATGTTTCTCTTTCTTTTCCTTCCCTCCTCCTTCCCCAAGATGGTAAGCAATCTGATATAAGCTATACATGTGTGATACTATAAACATATTTTAACATTACTTATATTGTGAAAGAAGAAACAGAACTAAAGGAAAAAATCATGAAAAGAAAATGTAAAAATATGCTTCAATTTGCATTCAGACTTAGGCCATTCTTTCAGTGTGGGCTATTTTGAAGCTCAAATGTAGCTGGTAATCTTTTTAAAAAAAAATATGAAGTCACCAACAAGTATTAGCAATAACGATTATTAATTGAAGAGGAGGGCATGATTGTAAGGAGCTCAGAGTGGCCCAGCCCCAGTTTGGGACATTTGGCCAGGAAGATCAAGGCACATTCAAACACCCTCAGGAGGGGGTGGGGTGCTTTGTGAAGGGAAGGAGGGAACCAGAAGGTAGAAAACTGCCTGGGAGCCAAGGAGTGTCCATTATCTTGAAATCAAGAATTTCCTGTAAATCCTTGGGTGGACAGTTCCCTAGGGAACTTGTCTTCCCAGTTGGGTCCTGCATCCAAGGCGGGATGAGAACCAGGATGCCCAGCCCCCCCAGGATCACCCAAGAGGCCAAACTACAGGACCCGGCACATGCAATCAAGAAAGTTAGGGGGTGGAGAAGGGGAGCTCCTACCTGCAGACTAGCTAATGATCAAGCTGTGAAGTGAACAAAGAAGTCTGCGGTCTGTGGGACTGTCAGCCTGGCACCTTTCATGAAAGAAAACAGGTCAGAAACACCTGTTCCCTCTGGCCTTTTAACTGGCAGGGATTTAATTGCTATAGGCGGAGAGTGGGAGCTTGAAGCTTTGAAAAAGGCAGTGGAGTTATTGTTTGTTAATGGCTGAAATGTAGGAGGGGGAGGGGATGACAGTTGAGTTTTCTGACCCCCTCGGGGCTCTTTGTCTGTTTGTTTGTTTGGGGATTCTGCTGGGATCCAGGTGTGCTTGACTGTAGGCAAATAGCCACAAATTCTCCTTCAAGGAAGAAACTGATTCTCAACCTAGAAAGGCCTTTCCTCCAGCCCTTCAAGCTATGAAAGTTGATAAAGAATGCCTCTAGTAGAGTTCTACATTTATGGGATCCCAGATTCAGAACTGAACCAGAACACAATGATTATCAAATTCAGCTTCTTAATTTTGCCCATGAGGAAACCAGCACTCACAAAGATGATGGCTTGATTAAAGTCATTCAGATTAGATTTGGATCCGGGTCCTCTGAATCCAAATCCACCAGGAGAACACGCACAAATAATGCCTTATGAAAATGTTCAAACACAGGGGATAGAGTTGTCAGGAAGACTCACCTTCCATAGTTCAAATCCAGCCTCGGACACTTAGTAGCTACGTGATCCTGGGCAAGTCACTTCATCCTATTTGCCTCAGTTTCCTCATCTGTAAAATGAGCTGGAGAAAGAAATAGCAACGTATTCTAGTATCTCTGCTAAGAAAACCCCAAACAGGGTCACAAAGAGTTGACTTGACTGAAAAACAACTCAACAGCCATAAAATTGTTTAACTTATCAAGCTTGTTCTTTTGGCACTTCTTAAACTCCTTAAATGAACACTGCCTGCCATTCTTACCCTAGCCTGGCTGGCCTCAGTAGGGCCACTGGTCACAGAACAACTGACCCATCGCAAACAACAAATGCATTTTGAGAATAGCAACAGAAAGACTCTGCTCCCCCAAATTAAAAGATCCCTTGCCCTTAGCTTGCCCTGTGTTAAAACTCAGACTATAAAGGCACAATAACACAGCTGGTGTTTGACACCAAAATGGAAGGGAAGACATTCTGGAGGCTTTGATCCAGATTAGCAAATCCTGATGGATTAACTGGCTTGAGTCACCATTAACTAACACAAAGTGCCCATCCCACATGGGGATTAAATATACTAGTTTTTCTCCATGAGGGCAACAGTTATCTTACAAAATGTAAGATAACTGGACCCTCAATAATTTCTAAATCCTCTGGGTGAATTTTGCAGTGAGTCAGGTAGACTGATTTATCTCTGAGTCAATGAGTGTATCAAGGCAAATTGGGTATGAGTAATATTGGGCTTGGTTTTTCTTTTTTGTATCAGGGCATTCTGGGAAAGGGAATCTTTTTACCTTTTGGATGGCATTCCCTATTTTCCCTTTCCTTTCCTTCTTTTCTAGAGCTTCATACACTCCCCAATTTATCTGTTATTATTGTTGAGTTCTTGATTCATATCCATCACTTTGTGATTCTGTGGACTATGAGATACTGGAGGGATTTTCCATTTCCACATAAAGAAAATTGCAAAGGACCCTCCCTTATAATCAATAAGTATGGCCAAACAGAGCAAGCCTAAATTAGCTATAGCCAAGATCATCTCTTACCCACTACTCTAGTCAATCACACCCCCCTTTTTTTCTTTTTTAAAATGATAGCTTTTTATAAATCCAGCCCTCTGAAGGCTCAAAGAGATTAATTTGTCTAATATCATGATGTCTATTTTGTGTCAGAGCTTAAATCTGAACCAAGATTTAACATCCAATGCATTGTAACTTTTCAAATGTGTATGATTAATTTCCTCAACTGTAAGGCCATCAACTTGAAGGTACAAAGTATCTTCAAAGTAATCATCTAATAATGATTTAGCATATTAACTTAAATGTTGCAGATAATGTAATAAATTTACTCTTTGTCTAACTAAAAAAATAGCTTTTAATTTTCAAAATATATGCAAAGATAGTTTTCAACATTCACTCTTGCAAAACTTTGTGTTCCATTTTTTTTCTCTCTTCCTCCCCCCAACCCCTCCCCTAACCCTCTAGTCTCCTAGCTCTCTCTTCTGGCTCCTGAGCCAGCAAAAAAAGAGAAAAAAACCCTTTAAAAATTTTTATTTTTAGTGCTGTTTTATTGTTCAGCATTTTCAACCCTGAAAAGAAGGCTGAGCAATCTCACCATAAACATTTTATTACCCATTTATCCTGAGGGTCATTCTAGAACTGTTTCCCAAACTCTGTTCCACCCTGGGAAGCCGACCCAGGATAAATCTGAATGGGTTTTAGAGCTTCCAAGGGCTTCCAAGAGAGCTTTGGCTTGATCTTAGGGTCTTGAGAAGATGCTGGGCTGCTGTGAGGAAGATATTGCATCCGGTTTGTTCAACTCCATGATGGTTTCTCTGGGCCAGGAGGTACACTGAATCTCAAGGGTATTTCTTAGAGCAGCTGTAATATGCACTTTCCTGCTTTATCCCTGACCAATCCTGGAGAGATCTGGGAAAGCTACAGATCCATCCCAGCATGCCCATCTCAGAAACAGTCCCAAGTGCTAGCGTTAGTATTTATCCCATTTGCTTCTCTCAGGTCCCACTCCTAAACCCCATTAGCTGTGGGACAAGTTACTTTACCCCTCCTTATTTATAAAATGGAAATGTAATAGCACTTCTCAGCATTGTTGTAAGGCTCAAATACAAGAACGTATGTAAAGATGAACAAATTAAGCAGAACCAAAAAAATGTTGTACATGGTAACAGCAATATTGTTTTAAGAATGACTAAGTCATCTTGACTATTTTAAATACCCAAATTAACTACAAAGGATATATAAAGGAAACACTATCTGCATCCAGAGAAAGAACATAAATAGAAGTATATATAGAACTATTTTGCATATGTATATTTACACACATATGTACACGCATATTTATGTCCAATGGTAGACATCTCTGGGGTGGGGTGAGGGAAAAGGGAAGAAAAAAAAAAGAAAAAAAGAGAAATTTTCATGATAACTTTATTATATATTTAAAAGGAATAGCAGGTTGTAATAATTGATTTGCAATTTCATGTGCAATCTTTTTTTATCATACTATGGAAATGCTTGTTTTATTCTATAAATTAAGAATAAAATAAATAAAATGTTTAAAAGAAAAAAGAGCATTCTACAAAGTATCCTTCACTAAGACTTTTGGGACACTCCATATAAATATCAGCTTCTTTTTTATTTTATTTTATTATTTTTATTTTTATTTATTTATTATTATTATTATTATTTTTAAAATCCAGTAAGCTTCCATTTCCTCATTTTAAGAGAGAATTTGGATTCTGCTTTAGAAAAGTTTCATGAGCCACACACTTGGGACATTCAGTTCTCCCTGTCCTTCACTTTGATGAGATTGCATGAAGACTCTGGTTGAATCACATTGTGAAAGGATAATATCACACACTCCATCCTGGGCCTCCTAAGGAGTCCAGGAGGATGGGGAACCATCTTCTCCCCCAGTGTCAAGTTACCCCCATGAACTTGCTCCTTAGACCATGATCCTAGTTTTCTTCCTAACATCAAAGGAACATTGGAAAGAACTCACTCAACAAATCACATCCTGTTGGTGGCAACTATAGCTGAAGAAAAGGAGTTTTTGAAATTCCTGGAAATGAAGAGTAAAACAAATCAAACATCCTCCCTTAGACAGGGTACCACAGTGCACTGCCCCCTGAAAGGGGGTGAAGTGTGTTTTCAACAGACTTTAGAGATGTCACTCAATCTCTCCCCACCATCTGTTTCTTTTGTTTATGACACAGTCAAATAGAAGCTGGTTTATTTATCTTAACTGTTTCAAGTTCAAAAATAAAGGGAAATTGGCCTGAGGAGTTTCAGGAGGGGGTTCATTGTGGCTGTTGACTGGGAGGCTAGAGCCAAGAGCAAAATCGTTCATGGAGGCTCCCCATGGGTTAATGCCTGGAAACCTGTGGGAAGCAGCATTATTTTCTCTGGAGTGGATGTGTGGGATTCTGCTCAACCCTGACGATGATATGCAAATATGGCATAATTCCCCCCCCCAAAAAAAAGCTATCTCAAGTCAATGGAGCTCAACAAACCTGATTGTGAATATAATAAATGAAAAATGTTCCTTCATCTGAGGATGAGGAATATTGCAGAAATCAGCTCCCAAGAAATATTCTCTGATTCATCTTTAGATAAATAGATAAAATGTAAATTAAGTACTGATTTTATTTTACACATGGTACAAATACAGAAATGGAGATAGTTCCTCCCTTTCAGGAGCTTATGTTCTCAGGGGAGCACAAACTAAGGAGTTGGGAAAAGGAGAAGGGAAAAGGAAAAGGAAAAGGCTGATGAGTCAAACAAAGGGAAAAAGAAGTCTGGGGGAGAGAGTCCAGGTATGAGTAAGGTAAAGCTTGGAGGGGGGTCCTTCTTGAAAAAGGAGTCACTTATTAGCATGGAGGCTTCTATAGGGTGGCAATTGGACAGATCAAGGAGAAGAGGGGAAGAAATGAAGCGGGGGAAAGCAGACATGAATGAGGGAAAGCAGGTAGCTTCTTGGAGATGGATACTTTCATTTATTTTTTGGTTTTATCTCTCATATGACAGGACCTTGCATGCAGTAAATGCTTAATACACATTTGTGAAATTGAATAAGGAAAGGATAAGTCATGCAGTTATATCCAGACACTTCTCACCCATGTGGGTACAATTTGTGACAGTCACCTTGGCTATCTTGTATGTTATATTCATATGTATGAATTTTGTTTGGGATTGACTAATCTGACCACACCAGAGCACAGTATTCTCTATATACCTCTATCTGCCTTCTCTTCTCTCTTTCCTTTACCATTCCCCAAATTAGGCAGGACAAAGCAAGAAATAGCTCTGGTTCTAGGTTATGACAGCCAGTTTCCTTCCTCATATGAACACATGGACAATTATATGATGAAATCGATTAAAAATTGGGTTTTAGGGACACAATTTCACTTGAAAGTCCTGGTGCTGAAAATGTACTATATACTGTTATGTAAAAGCAGGGTCAGAGATTAAGTAAGCTTGACACTGTGGGCATTTAACACTAGTTAGTTATTATTATTCTTTCACTTAGCATTCTTCCATTAAAGTCCCAGTCTAATGCCTCATCATGGATGAAGGTGACCCTGAGTTCTCAGGGGCTATGCCAGTTAAAAGCAAGTTCAGGCACCTCCCACCAAGCTGAAAATATTTAAACGGGCTTGGAGATGGAGCCAGTCAATTGATCAAAATTTATAAAAAGCTTCCTATGTGTCAAGCACTGTGCTAAATCTGGGGGATGCAAAGAAAGGCAAAAGTCAGTCTCTGCCCATGAGGAGTTCACAGTCTAATGGAGGAGACCATCTGCAAATAGCTATATACAAATAAGATAGAGAAAGGGAGAAATAGATAATTAAAAGAAGGAAGGCAGTAGAGTTAAGAAAGATTAGGGAAGGCTTCCTATAGAAATTGGGATTTTATCCTTGTTTGAAAGGAAACCAGGAGGTGCTAATGAGAGGATTATGGGGACTGAATGTGGATTACAACATAGTATGTTGTTGTTATTGTTGTTTGCTTGCTTTTTTCTTGTTTTTTTTTTTCCTTTTTGATCTGGTTTTTCTTATACAACGTGATAAATGTAGAAATATGTTTAGAAGAATTGCACATGCTTAACCTATATTGGATTGCTTGCTGTCTGGGGAAGGGGAGGGAGGAGAGAGGGAGAAAAATTTGGCACACGAGGTTTTTCAAGGGTGGTGTTGAAAACTATCTTTTCACGTATTTTGAAAAGTAAAACGGGCAGCTAAGTGGTGCAGTGGATAGAGCACCATCCCTGAAGTCAGGAGGACCTGAGTTCAAATCTGGTCTTCAGACACTTAACATTCCCTAGCTGTGTGACCCTGGGCAAGTCACTTAACCCCAATTGCTTCAGCAAAAAGCGAGAAAAAAAAGAAAAGTAAAACAAATATTATTATTAAAAAAGAGAGAGATTTCTAGGCATACAATCAATGAAAATGCCCAGAGTCCCCTTGGGTGTCACCTGAGAGGTAGTCTAGTAAAATCTGGAGCAGATCATTGCTAGGAGATTGGCCACCAACATTTTAGGCTAAACAGTGACCATAATATAATAAAGCATGGAAAAGCCTCATTTTGCATTGCTTAAGAGACAATATCCACACCAAGAATGCTATAAAGTTTCTGAAGTAGGAAAGTTCTATTGCTATTAAAAATTCATGCAGCACAGGTTTTCCTTGGCAAAGTGCTTTATAATCAATTGTGTTGGTTAATTTGACAAAAGTCTTCCTTAATGATGGGGAGAATAAAATGCATAGAAATGATAAGAACCTTGCACATGGCTGAGGAGCATCTCAGCAATGAGTCTGCAGCTGGGATTTAAGGGTTCAAAAATTTAAATGTCTATTCTAGCAATAAGACTAGACATTTAAATTTTTCCATTTACAGAGTGAAGGACTAAGTAATTTTGTATAACTCTGCTTCTGACCAAGTCTGGGGTATATTTTTTCAGAGGGAGAGCCCTGGGCTATATATCCAGAGAGAATCATGACTCCTGATTGGGTGAGAGAATACTAAGTATAAAAAGGTCTACTAGCATAAGGGACTTAGTTGTTGTTTTTGATAATTATTCTCAGAGATCTATGACATCATTGGGGTGAGGTCTTGACTTGTGAAGAAACTGGATTTAAGTAAGATAAAGCAGCTCAAAATCAGCAATCTCACTCTCTTCTGAATCTAGTGGCAAAGGTCTTTGGAGAAAGGCTTCAGAGATACAAATAGAGAAAATGGCAGTCAGGAAAGTGTTTTTCCTTCTGAAATCCTAAACACCATACCCCTAGACTAGACATATTTGAGAGATGGCAATTAAATATAAATCTAGCCTGCTATGCATAGGTATGCTGGAAGCAACTCAAACTGTTTTCTGAAAATCAATTAAGTTTTCAGTGTGAATATTTACATCTTAGAAATTGGCAAACCCTATAGACCAGGGCTTGAATTATTGTCTTATTGATTGCGTAGACTTTAAAAAGTGATGGAGAAATTATTAATAATGCAGGTTAAACTTAAAAGGATTTCATGTGTACGTTTTGTTATTATTGTTTCAGAGAACTGGTTGTTAAATATTTACTAACTCATCCATAATGGAGACCACTCTATCTCAGCCATCCCAGACCTTGTTTACTCTTCCCCAAAATAAAATCTCTTCAGAGGTGGGCTTGAACTAAGATCATCTCTGTCCATATCATTCATAAAACCTACATACACACACACACACGCACATGCACACACGCGCACACACACACCCCCCCCTATAGATATATTTATATAGCCACATCCATATGTTACATTATAATCTGAAGGGAGTCTTCTGTAAAATTAGATTTTATTTTAATTGTTAAAGAAGATCTGTCTTCTTTTCTCCCATCCTCACCTTTCAATTGAGAAAACAAAAAAACTAAAACCCTCATTACAAACACGTATAGTAAAGAAAGATAAATTTTTATATTGATTGTATTAAAAATTATATTATTACATATTTTTCTATTTCATCTAAAATATGGTTTTTCAATCAACCAGTGTTTAACAGCCCTATTCTTTTTTGAAAAATAATAATAGGTTTTTATTTTTCAAAATACATGCAAAGATAATTTTCAACATTCACCCTTGTGTTCCAAATTTTTCTCCCTCCTTCTCCACTTCCCTCCTCCCTTAAACAACAAGTAGTCCCATATTGGTTAAATACGTGCAATTACTCAAAACATATTTTCACATTTATCATGCTGTACAAGAAATATCAGATCAAAATGAGGAAAAAATGAGAAAGAAAAAAACAAGCAAGCAAATAACAGAAAAAAAGGTGAAAATACTATCCTGTGATCCACATTCAGTCTCCTCTCTCTGGGTACAGATGACTCTTTCCATCACAAGTCTATTGGAATTTCCCTGAATCACCCCATTGTTGAAAAGAGGCGGGTCCATCACTATTGATCATCACGTAATCTTGCTATTGCCATGTTCAATGATCTCCTGGTTCTACTCACTTCACTCAGCATCAGTTCATGTAAATTTCTCCAGATCTTTCTGAGATCATACTACTGATTGTTTCTTACTGAACAATAATATTCCATAACATTCATATACCATAGTTTATTCAGCCATTCTCCAATTGATGGGCATCCATTCAGTTTCCAGTTTCTAGCCACTACAAAAAGGGCTGCCACAAACATCCTTGCACATTTGAGTCCTTTTCCCTCCTTTAAGATCTCTTTGGGATATAAGCCCAGTAGAGACATTGTTGGATCAGAGGGTGTGCAGTTTGATAGCCCTTTGGGCATAGTCCCAAATTATATGAGCCTTATTTTTAAGTCTAGACAAACTACCACAACCTCCTTCCCCCTTTTCTTCAGATGAGTAAATAGATTAGGATTTAGGGATTAGGGAGAAGGTGTTAGGAAGTGTGAATGGAGTGCATGTGGGAACTGGTTCTAAACTAGACCCCAGGTAATTAAACTCTGCTGCTCCTATGGAATTACAGCTGGATTCTGCTGGCACACTCCATTTTGATGACATTGTTAGAGCTTTAGTCACAAAGGTCATCAAGTCCTTTGAGTCATTTCTTTGATACTTTGATGAAATTGTAATCTCATTTATGTGGGTACTACCTCCCTGTCCCTTAATTCTGACTGATTCTTGTTCATGTCCTAATAGATCTCCAATAGAGTAAGAAAACCTGGATCCACTCAAATTTGCTAGGAATCTTTCTCTAGCTCTCCTGACCCTGCAGGGACACCAATGGACATGTTAGCCATTATAAACCACTGATGATTCAATGGTGCTACACATTTTGAAAAAAAAATCTTCTTTTCTACAGATTTCCCTTGTTTTGTGTCCATTCTCTAGCAATTCATGAAATTCAGACAGGTTTAAATTTTTCCCTATTCCATGGGATCTAGCTGACTCCTCCCTCCCCTGAAGTTTATTAAGTGATACAGTCAAGACACTAAATTCTTCAGAGGTCACCTGTTCATGATCAGATCATCAAGGAAATAACACAAGGCTTTTATTCTACATTCTGGTTTTGTAAATCTCCAATTCTATATTTACAAAATAAAGAGCTTTCAATCTAAATTTTTGTGTGCAAAAGAAAACTAAGCAAAAATTGTAGAGTACTTCTCTGTGTTACTCATATTAAAAGTGTTTGATATATATATATATATATATAATATGTACATATATGTACTTTTTACAAAATTTTACAAAAATTACGTTTTCACCTTGCTATTGTTAGTGATAGTAAAGCTCTATCTGAGAGAAAGACAAGTCCAAGACCTTTTTTTTTTTACAGCTTATTTTCTCTAACTGCATTCCCTACCCTCATAGGTACTTGCATGAATGAGTTAGCCTTCTCTGCCTCAGTTTCCTTACCTGTCACATGAGGCTAAGAATGCTTGCCAGCTCCTTCCCTCGGGGTTGTTGTGAGAACTAATGAGATAAGATTTGGCGAGCACTTTGCGTTCCCTGCATAAATGGTGATACATAAATATAAAGTGTTTTCAGTTCCAACAGAGTTTTTGGATGGCTTTCAGAAGGAGCAGGGAGGGAGGCCGCATATTAAAATGCATGTGTTTGTATAAATATCAAAGGATTGTCCTTTTTATGCCAAATCGCTGCTGTTGTTGGTGTGCTTCCATCTTGTGCCAGGCAGCCACCACTGGTGCAGTTTATGTTTGCATTTCTTATGACGGCAGTAACCTGCCTCTCACCCATGACCCCATGGCCAAGATGGATGACAAGGATTGTGAGGAAGGATATGGTCCCTCATCCAGATACTACTCTAGTCCTGTGTAAATAGCATGAATTAATACAACAGTGACCAAAGATGGTTTATAACCAATTATAAATCACTTAATTATATTAAACTCAAATAAGTGAGCCACTAGATCCCAAATATGGATCCCTGCAGACCACATATTGACTTAAAAATATTACCTATGGTCTATTTTATTTTTATCTATTTTGTTAAATATTTTAGGGTAGTACCCTTGAGTGTTGTTGGGCCCAGAGTTTGTGTGTGACATCTACAAATTATAAAAGTTTTATAATTAATACAACAAAAACCATCCATTGATTTTGTAACCAGGCTGGGTCTGGGCAGCCTCTGGGAAGAGGAGCTAGTCATAATTAGCTTCCTCCAGAAAGTGTGTTGAATGAGAAGTTCAGGACCACAGGGTATAGGAGAACTTGTTCTCCCCAGGTCACTAAGGTCTTTGCTTCCACCCAAAATAGGGATCTAAACCCACTATTCTCCCCTTCTTTGTTCCAAGGACCTAGCACAGTTCTTAGCACAAAATTGGTGCTCAATAAATCCTTATCGAATTTAATTGAATTCTCTTCTTGCCTTGTTTCTCCTCCATGTAAAATCTGAGGATGAGTATGGTATTTTTTATTGGACAATGTCTCAGGTTTCCATCTCACTTTTGAAGTGAAGCTTTCTGTGTTCCAGAAACACATACAGAAGAAAATGTACAAGTATGATAGGATGTGGAATAGAAAATTGCAAAAAAACATTAAGTTTTGACACAATTGATTAACAAATAACTTCTATAACTTAAAACTTCACTAAAACTTTTAGGATACCGTGTTTATTGTACATGTGTATATTGTATATGATCCATTGTAGCACATTCAAATTTAATGGAAAGAAACTCAGGATTTAGAACCTGAGGGCCTTCATTCATGTTGAACTGTGTTTCCTTACTGACTATGTGACTTCAGGCAAAAGAGTTCACCTCTGGACCTCAGTTTCCTCATCTGTAAAATGAGGCAAAAACCACTTTCTTTGCCTACTTCAAAGTTATTCTGAGGATCATATGAAAGTGCTTTATAAACTATTAAGGACTATGCTGATGTGAGATATTATTATTATTATTTTACTATTATTTGGAAAAGAGAACTGACCAAGTTGAGGAGGTAACTAGGTCTTAGTCTTTTAACTCCTTTGTCTCCGACTGCTCTCTGGTGGGTTTGAGTATGATGGCAAATAAGGATGTAGAAACAAGGATTTTTCTTCCTCTGAGACTCTATGGCCCCCTGATCCTTTGTCTCAGTGTTTGTCCTTTTTCTCTTCTAGATGAAGGGATGGGAGCCTTTGATATTAAGTTTTGAAAAGTCAGGAGGGCATTTCAGCATCCTGAGGTTCCAGAGTCTTGGATATGCAGCCAAGAATGCAGCAATACCCTGAGGAGCAAGGAATAACCTTTGCAACCCTGCCTAGAAAAGCAGGGAAAAGAATCATCTGAAAGCCATATCATATTTGGACTTGAACTTGTTGGAACCAGTGTCTCCTAGGAATTGAATTAAGTAGAAGCTTATTCTCCCCAGAGATCACAAGTAGGAGAGGGTGTACCCTTGAAGTGTTGTGGAGAAATGTTTCTATTGTTGTTTTTACTGCAGGCAGAGCTCAGATATTGCAAGTTCAGTTCCAGACCACTGAAATACAGCAAGTATTTTTTGGTACTTAATAGTATTTTATTTTTTTCTAGTTACATGTAAAGATAGTTTTCAACATTTCTTTTTTTATTAAGGCTTTTTATTTGCAAAAAATATGCATAAGTAATTTTTCAACATTGATCCTTGCAAAGTTTTCTTTTACAAACTTTTCCCTCCTACTCCTCACCCCCTCCCCTAGAAGTCAGGAAGTGATCATCACACAGTCTTGCTGTTACTGTGTACAACGTTCTCCTGGTTCTCACTTCACTCAGCATCAATTCATGTAAGTCTTTCTAGGCTTTTCTGAAATCAGCCAGCTCATCATTTCTTATAGAACAAAAGTATTCCATTACATTTGTTTACCACAACTTGTTCAGCCACTTCTCAGTTGATGGACATTCCCTTAATTTCCAATTCCTTGCCACCACAAAAAGTGCTACTATAAATGAAATAAAGTAAGGATTGCAATAAAGTAAGTCACATGAAACTTTTGGTTTTTCAGTGTATATGAAAGTTGTGATTACATTATGCTCTAGTCTATTAAGCAAACAATAATATATCTAAAAAATCTAATGTGTTAATTAAAAATATTTTATTGCTAAAAAAAAAGCCAACTATTATCTGAACTAAGTGAGTAGTAATCCTTTTGCTGGTAGAAAGTCTTGCCTTGCTGTTGATGGCTGGTAAGTGATCAAGGTAATGGTTGCTGAAACTTAGGGGGGGTGACTTTGGTAATTTCTTAAAATAAGATAACAATGAAATTTGCTGCATGGCTTGACTCTTCCTTTAACTTGAACACTTAGATGCCAGTGTAGGGTTTTTTAATTGGCCCAATTTCAATGTTGTTGTATCTATGGGAATAAGTATTCGTGGAGAAGAGAGATGAAGAGAAAAAGAGATAGAGACAGAGAGAGAAAGAGAAAGACAGAGAAAGAGAGAGAGAGGAAGAGAGAGAGAAAGAGATGAAGAGGGAGAGACAGAGACAGAGAGATAGAGACAAAGAGACACAGAGAGAAAAACAGAGACAGAGAGACAAAAATAGAGGGGGGAGGGAGAAAAGAATGGCAGGTTGCTGGAGAAGCTAGAACTTCAATATTTATTAAGTTTGCAATCTTATATAGTCAGGATTCATGGTGCCCCCCCAAAATTACAATAGTAAGATCTAAGGTCACTGATCACAGATATAATGATAATAATATTGAAAAAGTTTGAAATATTGCAAAGATTATCAAAATGTGACACAGAGACACGATGTGATTACATGCTGTTGGAAAAATGTTGCTAATAAACTTGCTGGATGCAGGGATGCCATAAACCTTCAATTTGTAAAACAAACAAAACCAAAACCTCCCACAATATGAGCAAAGCAGAGCACACTAAAACGAGTTATATCTGTACAGAAGTACTTGAAGTCATGATCTTTTTGTAAAAACTAATGGATACTGATGGCTAAAGAGAAGTGACTCCTAATTAGTGGAATCTAAGAATGGGGAGGAGGGGAATATAGCTGGTTGGGGGTTAAAGCTGATTGCATCAGAATAGAGATACCTAAAATCTCCCCAGAAACTCAGGGAATATTGAGGTGGGGGGACCCTGGTTCTGGAATAGAGTGAGTCAGAGCACATGTGCTATTCTAGAGTATGAAAATAAGGTGCATTAAATCCCTGTGTTAACTTTAGGTGTGAAGAGCAGAGGGGTTCTAAATGAATTCAACAAACATTTATAAAGCACCTTACCATGTACAAGGAAGTAGACAAAGTCAACGGTTCCTGCCCTCAAGGTGATTATGTTTTACTAGGAAGTACAACATGGAAACAGTAATAGACACGATAATTTAAGGAGGTAAAGAGAACAAATAACCAGGGGGATCAGGCAAGGCTTTCTGTAGATGTTATTCATGAACTGAGTCTTAAAGGCAGCTAAGAAGCATGAATAAGTCAGGTCCTCCCAATAGGTTGTAAGTCTCAATTGTCATAAACTTCACTTTTCACTTAAAAAAACCCCCAACAACCCAGTTTTGCCAGCATAAAATACTTAACATTATGTAGCATTAGATCAGATAGCTCACTTGCCATGAAAGTCTTAGAAGTAGCAGTGATGCTGTTGGGCTTGGACAGATATAGTTTAATCAAGAAAGGAACCAAGTAACTCCTGGATGCAGAGCTGAAATTCATCCACTGTGATCCAAGGGACAGGAGAAATGCTTTTAAGGTCTTAGGAAAACATAAAACATTGCATAATGACACATGGTATAGTGGCTTTAAAATCAGAGTTCAAATGTTGGCTATGAAAAAAAAATTAAAAAATAAAACAAAATAAAACAACCCCCCCCAAAAGAAAACAAAACAAAAAAAATGTTGATTATGATACTTATTAATTGTGTGATCTTGGACAAGTCAAGGTAGGTCATTCACCCTTTCTGGATCAGTTTCCTCGTTTGTAAAAGAGGAAGTTGGACGCCTCAGCCTTTGCAATAAATCCATGATCTTCTGAGCTGTAGGATTTTGACAGGGGAAGTATTAAGCAATATTGAATCAGCTTGTCTTCAGCACACCACCTCCCCTTTTGTTCTCCTTTTTGACTCTATTTCTGACACTTCTCCCCTCCAGGTATTCCGTGTTCTCCTGCTATCTCTTGATTTCCCAGGATCTTTCTACTTCGGGGTCCTCCCTGCCCTGGGTAATCTGCCATGCTCTTGATTTCTTGCTTTCATCAAAATTTACCCCTTGTAAGTCCCATTTCCTCAGGGAATTTCCCTTGTATTTGACAATGGATGTAATGGCTTTTTCAGACAATCTAATCCTAGTTAATATATATTCCTCCCAGAGAATATAATGCTTTTACTCAGATATAATTCTGGATTAATTAAGAAGATGTTTAAGGAATCCAGCTGTTGCTGGGAATTTCAGGCAGGCTAGTAGGGGGGAGATATTTTTGGTTACAGAAGCCCTTTGGCATCTCTCAAATCACAATCTACACAGAAGGTGGGTACTGACTGCTGAGCAGCAGCCGCAGAAGGCACACCAGGCTGGCACCCTGCCATCATTCATGGGAGGGTGCTTTTTGACTACTCAGAATATACTTAGTTGATTTCCTGGGGTAGGGAGACCATGAACTTAAAGAACAACTACAGGGGCACATTCATTGCGGAGTGCCATCTTCTTCCAGCAGGTCAGAGAATCCCTGAGCTGACTGTGCTCTTTATATAAAATAATTTTCCATTTGTTTATGTTCCACAATGAGAAAAAAATCTACCATCCTCTCTATTAGGGGCTCCTGGCTTCTGACATAATTATGCTCCCCAAGATGAATGTCTTAATGACTAAATGACTTGATGAATGAATCTCCCCAAGAGATCTGTGGATTCATGATCACAAAAATGGTCTTAATTCTGGCTGCTCAAGACCTTGGTCAGCATAGATTGTCACAAAAAACTTCCCTAGGGACATGCGTACAACAACAAAAGGGAACACAGACACATAAAGAAAGCCACACAGAAACTCTACTGCTCTGGGGTAAAGAGGTCTTTCTTTTTCTAATTTGAGGACCATTGATTTTGCCATCAAATATAAGGGGCCAACCTAGAACACCAGCAAAGCAGTTCAGCCTTCCAAAGAGATTAATATCTAATTGCTATGACTCCTAGCTATTACCTTGCTACCCCTGCAGCTTAATACTCCTGAACTAGAGTTATTAATGTGTGTGTCCTGGACCCTTTAGGCAATCTGATGGAGTTTACCAACCCCTTCATAGAATGTTTTTAAATGCACAAAACAAAATGTATGGTATTGCGAAGGAAACCAAATATATCAAAATAAAGTTGTAATTTTTTTCCCATATAAGTTTATAAACCCCTTAAAATTATGAGATCTAAGGACTCCAGGTTAAGAAACCCTCTTTTAGAACAAGGTAGTCAATATTTCCAATTCCTTTTCTAGTAGTTTTGTGTGAGGCAAGCACTATAATCTTAGTCTTTCTTTAAAAAAAAAAAGGGCCATTTTATTTTTTCTCAAGTATATGTAAAGACTATTTAAAACATTGATTAAAGAAATTTTTTTGAGTTCTCCTCCCCTCCCCTGCCTCAGACAGTAAGTAATTTGATATAGGTTTTACATGGGGAATCATATAAAGCAAATCTATTAGTCATGCTGTGAAAGAAGGAATAAGCCAAAAGAACGAAGACATAAAAAAATAATAAAAATATTCTGCTTTGATCTGCTTTAAGACCCCATAGTTCTTTCTATGTATGTGGATAGTATTTTTCATCACCAGTCTTTGGGAATTGTTTTGGATCATTGTATTGTGAAGAGCTAAGTCTATCATAGGTGATCATTGCATGATTTTGCTGTCACTGTGTATAATGTTCTCTTGGTTCTGCTCACTTCAGAGAAATGAAAATTAAGACAACTCTGAGATACCACTACACACCTGTCAGATTGGCTAAGATGACAAGAAAAGGTAATGATGAATGTTGGAGGAGATGTGGGAAAGCTGGGACACTGATACATTGTTGGTGGAATTGTGAAATGATCAATTATCAAACTGTGCATACCCTCTGATCCAGTAGCATTTCTACTGGGCTTATATCCCAAAGAAATCATAAAGGAGGGAAAGGGCCCCATATGTGCAAGAATGTTTGTGGCAGCCCTTTTTGTAGCAGCTAGAAACTGGAAACTGAATGGATGCCCTTCAATTGGAGAATGGCTGAATAAATTATGGTATATGAATGTTATGGAATATTATTGTTCTGTAAGAAATGACCAGCAGGACGATTACAGAGAGGCCTGGAGAGACTTGCATGAACTGATGCTGAGTGAAGTGAGCAGAACCAGGAGATCATCATACACGGCAACAGCAATACTATATGATGATCAATTCTGATGGACATGGATCTTTTCAACAATGAAATGTTTCAAACCAGCACCAATTGTTCAGTGAAGAAAGCCATATACACCCAGAGAGAGGGATGTGAAATGTGCACCACAACATAACATTTTCATGCTCTCGATTGATGTTTGTTTGCATTGTGTTTCCTTTCTCAGATATTTTTTGTTCATGTAGATACGATTTTTCTTGCACAAGATAAGCGTGGAAATATGTATACATATATCTGATTTGTCAAGTATTTTAACATAATTAAAATGTAGTGGACTTCTGTAATGTTCAGGGAGAAACTGAGGCAGTATCACACAGTGGAAATTAGGTAATGCTTTATTGATGTTAATTGAGAGTTCAGAATCCATAGCTATGGCTCAGGACTGGTGGGACTCAAGTCTCAAAGCACGCAGTCCAGGCCAGAGACTGACACACAGCCATGTCAGCCGACTGAATAATTATTCAGCACTTCATTGGTGGGGAACACAAGTTTTATAATCTCCATGGCCCAGGGGAAGCAAAGAACTCATGGGAACAGCTGAGCACATGTGGTGTCCAAGGGAACCATAAATTCAGTTCTGACAGATGGGAGTAAGAAGCCTTGAGACAGAAACTGGGCAAAGAAGACTACAGATAAGGGGAATGTTGAAGCTGGCCACCTGGAGGTTTTATGATTCCTTTGGAATGTGAGTCCAGTTATTTCTGAAGGGCAAGAAGTGGGGATTGCTCTTCTGGGACAGAGCAATTAAGGGAGACAGAAACAGCAATTAAGGGAGACTGATCCTGCAACTGAGGGAAACTGAGACAGGGAAACTGAGACTGTGGCACAACACTTCTTGCCATCTAGGGGAGGGGTGGGGACTAGGGGGGAAAAATTTGCAACAGAAAGCTTTGTAAGGGTCAGTGTTGAAGAATTAACCATACATATGTTTTGCAAATAAAAAGCTTTAATAAAGAAAAAAAATGACCAGCAAGATGATTTCAGAAAGAGCTGGAGAGACTTGCATGAATTGATGCTGAGTGAAATGAGCAGAACCAGGAGATCATTATACATGGTAACAACAAACAAGATTATGTGATGATCAATTCTGTTGGATGTGACTGTTTTCAACCATGAGGTGGTTTAAGCCAATTCCAATGGTCTGGTGATGGAGAGTCCCCTTGTGGGGACTGAGTGTGAATCACAACATAGTATTTTCACCTTTTTTGTTGTTGTTTGATTGTTTTTATTTTCTTTCTCATTTTTCCCTTTTTGATCTGAGTTTTCTTATGCAGCATAATAAATGTGGAAATATGTATAGAAAAATCACACATGTTTAACATATATTAGATTGCTTGCTGTGTAGGGAAGGGAGTAGGAGGAAAGAGGGAGAAAGATTTGGAACGCAAGGTTTTGTAAGGGTTAATGTTGATAATTATCTGCATATATTTTGAAAATAAAAAAGCTATTATTTAAAAAAGAAAGAAAAATGAAAATAAAAGATCAAAAAAAAAAAAAAAGAAAATAGCATTGATGATGGGTCTTGAAGGAAGCTCCCGACTATAAGTCGATCACGACTACTGCCTGAAGCTCTAGCCCTGGGCAGCAAGGGGGAAGCAGGTGAGAGGTCGGGGCCCTCGGGCTCTGGTCCCTGGCGCCACTTAAGTGTTTGAGACGGACCTGTATCCCAGGGCGATCGACTTGGGAACCCAGAGATTGCTTTCTGATTTTGAAGGCCCGGGATTCCAAGGCGTAGGAGAAGGCAGCCTCCAAACCCCCACCCAGCCTCCTCGGGCTAAGTCACTCTCCAAGAACTAGGGGCAAAGAGGCGCCTTGGCCAAAGCTAGCGATCTGAGCTGTCCTGGATTTGCACCCCCCCCTTCCCCCAAGAGATAGAAAACGACTCCGGGAAATCCCAAACTGCCTTCCGGCCTCTCCGGGAAGGCCGGCCTCCACCCAGCTTAGTTTCCCAGAGGAAGGCCTCAGTGGCACCCTCCTCCAGGTGCCCCGGGAGCTGTTTTGCATAGATGCCAGGCCCGGGGCAGCAGAGGCGGGGCTGGGGGTTGGCTCCGAATCCAGCCTATGCAAATCCTTTGCTTCCACAGGTGAGAAGGGCGGCTGCCAGCCGGGACTCGGCTCCGGCTGGGCTTAGCTGTGCAGCCAGTCAAACGGCTGCATTCAAATTTAGAAAGCAGTGGGTCAGGGGCCCGGGTCAGGGGCCCCCTCCCCTGCTCCGCCCGCTTCCAACTGCCCAGGTCTGGAAGCCCGCCCGCCGTCCGCCTCCCGGGCCCCTCCCGGGCCTTGGGCTTCTTGGCTACTTTGCATGAGCCATTTGCTTTGCTGCTGTCAGTTTACGTTGGAACTGGCTGGAGGGTCCCCTGTGCGCCGAGGTGAGAGACGGCTGGGAGGGGGAGGGGGAAAGCCCTTCCCCCTCCCCCCCCCCTCACTCCCACCCTCGGGCTGCCGGCTGCGTGCGGGCGCAGAGAAACTGCCCCGGGAAGATAGCGCCCGGCCTCCAGTCCCGATCTGCCGACTGTGCCCCTAACCCGAGACAAAGACGTGGCTGCGCTGGGGGGAGGGGGGAGAGCGCCCCGGCCGGTTATCTGCTGCCGTAGCCACGAAGACGCTTTCCCGGCCGACGCGTGGAGATCCACAGCCTGGGAATAAGAACTTTGGCAAATAGCTTTACTCCCGCACTCACGGGGGGAGAGGCTGGTTCCTGACCACCGTGTACTTGCACGGTACCCATGGACGGGGCGCGCCAACCTACCCCTGCTCCAAACTAGTAACCGGCTGCCTAGGGCTCTAAGAAAGTGTGGTGGCTATTAGCATAGTTGGACCCAGAGGAAAACTTCCCACGGGAAACTCACCGTCTCCGTCTCTTACTTTGACTGGAGGAGAGAGGGAGAGACCAGAGACACAGTGACAGAGACATAGTGACAAGAGACAGAAGAGAGAGACAGAGACAGAAGAAACAGACACAGTGACAGAAGAGAGAGACAAGAGACAATGACAGAGACACAGTGACAGCCTTTGGGGCACTAAGAAAGTGTGGGTGCTATTAGCATAGTT
>JAJPUD010004045.1:167476-215321 GCA_023553655.1 Myrmecobius fasciatus
GACAGCCTTTGGGGCACTAAGAAAGTGTGGGTGCTATTAGCATAGTTGGACCTTGAGGAAAACTTCCTATGGGAAACTTACTGTCTTTGTCTCTTACTTTCTCTGGAGGAAGAGAGGGAGAGACAGAGACACAGAGACAGAAGAGAGAGACAGAGACAGATACACAGTGACAGCCTTTTGGATACTAAGAATGTGTGAGTGCTATATTACCTTAACATAGTTGGGCCATGATGAAAATTCCTATAGGAAACTAATATCATCTCAATCTCTTACTTTCCTTGGAGGAGAGACAGAAACAGAGACAGAAGAGGGAGACAAAAGAGATACATAGTGACAGCTTTTTAGGTACTAAGACAGAGCCAGAGACATAGTGGCAGAAATAGCCATGAGAGTGACAGAGATAGGAGAGACAGAGATACAGTGACAGGGACAGATGAGAAAGAAAGAGATTGAAATTGAATTTGCTCATTTGTTGGAGGCAGAACTATTTGGGTTCAATTTCATTTGACATGAAGAATTCCTGGAGAGAGTTAGGATCTTTTTCCCAGCCCAGGCAGGTGGATGTGTACCTGCTCTGCTATTTGAGTTACCTGTCTCTGAGGTTAGGTGACATAGCAAAATATCCCGGACTTTGAGGGTGGCTCAGGGAAAGACTCAAAGGACCTGGATTCTAGTGACCTGCTTTGCCATCCAGTAGTTGTTGAAGGTGCAAGGACAAGCAATTAAGATATAACATCACTGAGTGGGGAGAAAATGGTAGGTTTGGAGGTCAGAGGATCTGGCTTCCACGTGATCTTTGAAAGTCACTTTGCTTCTGTAGGATTCAGTTTCCTTATCTGCTAAGGAGAGGTTGGACTAAGCTGGAGGCCCATTCCAGTTCTCTGATTCTGTGAAGTGGCCTCCCCTTATCTCCGGGAGCAGCCGGAGACTCCTAGACGAGCCCTAGGCTGGTCTGTCTAGATCTCCAGAGTGACCAAAGGCTGTCTGGGAATGACCGATGACAATGGAGTCTTTCTCTCTGCCAGCCTTATTCTTGTTCAAAGTCATGTGAGAATCTCAAGGCTCCGACTCTCCTCAGTCAGCAAGTAATTATGGAATGGGGTGGGGATGGAGATCTTCCTCTGCTCAGTGATGGTGGTGGTGGTGGACTATTTTACAAATGACCAAAGATCACATGCCTCCCCTTCCCCCCATGGGAAGTGTTCTCCTGGAGCAAAACGTTCCAAGTTAAAATGAACATTTGGTGGAATCATTGAGGTTAAATGTGGGGAGCAGGATGCTATATACAGAAACAGCAGATCCGATTCTCAGACATCATGCCCATCCCTTTAAGGGATGGGGGTCATGTTGTCAGTGCTGCTCAAAGATATTGAGGGGAGACACTCTCGCACTATTCATCAGAAGTGGATTTGGAGTTAGGAAGATGGGTTCAAATCCTACTCCAGATATTTTTTAGCTTTGTGACCCTGAATGAGTCACTAAACTATAAAATGTCAATGGTCTCAATTTTTTTTTTCCAGATCTAGATCTGTTGTTGTTGTTTTTAATCGTGCCTCATTCTTTTTGACTCTGTTTGGGATTTTCTTGGCAAAGATGCTGGAGTGGTTTGCCATTTCTTTCTCCAGCTCATTTTACAGCTCAGGAGACCGAGGGAAACAGAATAAAATGATGCCCATGGTCACATAGCAAATGTCTGTGGTAAAATTTGAACTAAGGTTTTTCCAACTCTATCCACTGCGCTACCTAGCTCCATATGAGTGAGCTCGTGAGCAAACTCAAGGATAGAAGGCTCAAGCACAATGTTAAGTAATTCCAACCCACCCCCATAAACATGGATAGTTTTATTCTTTTTTTGTATCCCCAATACCTAAGGTAGCAGTCCCTTTGAGTAGGGGTAGAAGGACTTGAATTCAAATCCAGATCCTAATAGTTATTAGCTATGAAACCTTGGCTAAGTCCCCTCACCCCTTTTCAGATTCTTCATCTCAAAAATGAGGATAATATCTACAGTATGTACATTTGTTTTGAGACTCAAATGGGCAAATGAGCATAAAGCTCCAGATAAATCTCAGTTATTATTATTATTTGTTTACTAAACACATTGTGGGAAATATGGAAATATATTTTGTGTGACTTCACATGTAAAATCAATATCATTGCTTGCTTTTTCATGGGGTAGAGGAGAGACAGGGGAAAGGGAGAGAACATTTTTAAATGAATTTTAGAAATAAGTAAATAAGAAAAATAAATAAATGCAGGATCAGTTCATAAGTGCATGAGGGAGATGTGTACCTTATCTTAAAGGAGCACTCCTTTTGGTTTTTCCCATTTTGAATTCAGGCTTGTGGTTAGATTGAACAGAATTTTGTTTCCTGGGGGCTGGGAGCAAGGCCTGTTCCAGGCAACCGTGTGAAGTGGTCACCTTCTCACTTTTCCCTTGGATATCTTACTTCCCAGCCCTACATACTGCTCCCTGCTCAGCTGATATAGGGGCCACACCCAAACCTACATTCCCTATAAGTGTTCCTTACATTTCTCTCCCAATTTCTAATTCTGTGGGAAAATCACACTTTTTGTTTTACATCCACTTGGTCTAGGAAAGAATATAATTGAGCCAATTCATACTAAGATGTGAATGATGGATGGCTCACCTTAATGTGTCTGGTTTCCCAGAGGCTTTGAATTTTAAAAGAGAACCTCATTAGCCCAAAGAATGAGTCTCTAAAGAATTTCTAGCAATGAAAAGCTGAAATAAAAAATGGTACCTCTTTTCTCTTCTCATTTCCTTTCTTATTTCTTCTTTTCCTCTCTTTCTTTTCTTTCTTTTTGCTATTCATTCTAAGCAATGTCTGATCTCACTCTCCAGAAGCCTGACTCATGTCTTACAGGCACATTTGACCTGTTCTTGCCTTCATTTTAGAAACAAGCCCAATGGAAGGGTATGTAGATAGTATTTTATTTTTCTCAATTAGATAGCTTTCAACATTCATTTTTTAAATAAGATCTTGAGTTCCAAATTTTTCTCTCTTCCCCTCCCCAAGATGGCAAGCAATCTGATATGTTATATATGTAATCATGTTAAACATTTCTACATTAGTCGTTATTGTTAGGGAAAAATAGAATAAAGGGGAAAAACATGAAAAAAAAGTTAAATCAGCATTCAGAGACCTTCGGTTCTGTCTCTGGATTTGGATACTATCCTTCAATGGAGCTTCCTTTCCTGAACAAATGAATGAGAAGGGAGGAAACCAAATATTTATTTATTTATTCATTCATTTATTTATTGCTGAGGCAATTGGGGTTAAGTGACTTGCCCAGGGTCATACCACCAGGAAGTGTTAAGTGTCTGAGTCCAGATTTGAACTCAGCTCCATCCTGACGTCAGGGCTGGTGCTCTATCCATTGCGCCACCTAGCTGCCCCCCTACCATATGTTTTGTTAACTATGGAGAACTGGGGGTGCAATATTGAAAAAAAAAAGGTAAATATTCTTGACATCAAACAGCTTACAATGCCCTAGAAATCAAAGAAAGAAAAATCTGCAAACTGGAGAGTCTGAGGGAGTTAAATGCTACAACAAGAAAACTACATAAATGCTAACCAGGAATAAATAGGAACTTGTGGGTAACAAGCAAGCAGGTCTACAGAGTTACCTAATTCATACCCATTTTAAGCTATATCTACAGATAACTGAAGGGCAGATGGGAAACATGGGCCTGTTAATTGATTTAGCTAGCCAGCTCCAAAATGAACGTTTGTTCCCTCATGTTTCAAAAATATTGTAACTCATTCTGTGCAATGGCATTTTCTTTACATATGAATAATTCCCATGAGATCTCTGGGGAAGAAGTTATTGGGGGAAATTGCATAAGATTTATAAACTAGCTGGAGAATTGATGTTGATACCTGAGGTACCAGTGTACAGAGGGCTAATTAATGAGCCCAAGTTAGGGCTGATTTAGTGGGGGCTATTTGATCTCATTCTCTTTTGTCCCCATTATTATCCTTCTAGAAAACTAGCTTTTTTAAAAAAAAAAGTCTTTTTTTCCATTGTAAATAAGCTCCCTGGGACATAATTGAGTATTATTGACACTTCAATTTTATCCTTGTGGAGGTATTGATCATATTTTCTATTATAATTCTGTGTATTTGTGATTTACCTTTTCATTGGACTGCAGATTCCTTGGGGATATTTAAATATTCTACCTCTCCTAAGAGGGGCCAAGTGGGCAGCCCACAATAGATTCCTAAGAAAAAGGTTATAAAGTAGATATTAAAATCTTGTCCTGCCTCCCTCATAGTGTTATTATGAATGTTAAAAAAAAAAAGTGAGAGCCCGGTGTAGACTACTATACAAGTGTGAGATATTATTATTGGAAATAGAAGCAAATAAAGAAGGGAACCATTGTCCTTTTGAAGGCTGGGAATACTAATGGCCCGTGGATATTAACAACTCTCTAGAGTAAAAGGTCTGCCCACAGTGATAACTTTTAAAAATCTCCCTCCTTTCTTCCATTCCACTGCTGTTTCCTTTCTATTGACTCTGAACTAGAAAAGACAATCATGGCCTATTGCCAGTGAAATTTTATTTGTGTTTTATAACTGCAAGTACTTTCTTCACTAGAAACATCAGTCAAGCAGTAAGCATTTATTAAGCACCTATTAAGTAATAAATAAATAAATAAACTTCTTTCTGTTAAAAAAAGGCAATATAAACATGAATGTTATTGTTCAGTTTCAGTCATGTCTGACCCCATTTGGGATTTTCTTGGCAAAGGTACTAGGATGGTTTGCCATTTCCTTCTACAACTCCTTTGACAGATGAGAAAACTGGGGCAAAGTTAAGTGGTCACAAAACTAGTATCTGGAGGCTGGATTTGAACTCGGAAAGATGGGTCTTCTTGACTCCAAGCTGGGTACTCAATCCACTGCACCAGCACATCCTTAAATAAATACAAATTAGAAAACTAAAGCCTGACCTGTGATTTTGCTTATAAAGGGAACTTCCAGGTGAAGAGATTTCTTTCTACTAAAACAGGCCGGCACCTTCTCTTCCACTTAGTCTTAGATAATTGTCTGGAACACTGAGAGGTTAAGTCACTTACCTAGGGTCTCCCACATATGTCCAGTATGTGTCCAATTAAGACTAGAACCCAAGTCTTCTTGGTCAAAAGCTGATGTCCCTACCCACTCTTCTCTCTCTCTCTCTCTGTCTCTCTCTCTGTCTTTCTCTCTCTGTCTCTGTCTGTCTGTCTCTCTCTGTTTCTTCTCTGCCTTCTCTTTGTCTCTGTCTTTCTCCCCCCTCTGTTTCTGTCTCTGTCTCTGTCCCTCTCTACATGTATAGACATATTTACTTATACTTACATTTGTATGGCCAGATTAAATACAAATTATCTTTGGAAAGGAAGGCACTAACAACTGAGGGGGTTCAAGAAAGGCTTCATGGAGAAAGTGCAGCTGTCCAAAAACTAGAACATATTCAGGGCATGGAAGACAGCCAAAGAAAAGGCTCAGAGATGGAGCATGGAGTTGGGCAAGTGGAGATGGACCACTATGGGTAAGGAAAGGTAAGAAGGCCAGTTTGTTCAGACCAAAAAAGTGTGGTAGGGGAGTAATATATAACAAGGCTGGAAAGATAGATTGAGACCAGGGACATAAACAAGAGAGTGATTTTGGGAAATATCTCCATTATTCCTAGGTTAATGAATTGATTTAATCTCTCAGTTCTTCTCAGCTGTGTTCACAAGATAGTTCCTCACATTAGTTCTCAAGGATTTCTGATGGGATTTCACCTTTTTAATCTAAAACACGACCCTGGTTTCGTGGCACCAGATCAAACGTACTGCAGGAGAAGTGGAAAGAGTGCTGGATTTGGATTTAGGTCTGAATTCAATCCTAGCTTGTCACTTACTGTGTGACATTGGGCACATTACATAAGCTCTCTAGTCCTCAGTTTTCTTATCTGTAAAATGAAGGGAGTAAATGATCTTTTATGGTTCTCTTCAGGTCTAAATCTATGATCTTATCAATATCCAAAGAGTGGAAGAGGTATAGATCAAAGTGAAAGGCTTTGCCAAAGAAGATCAATAAAGGCAGAACCACAGAGATCCAAAATACAATGCTTTTAACGGGAGTAGACCTGTTATAGTTCATCTATCAATCTATCAAAGAGTCATCGAGATTGACAATGTCTCAGTGGTATGGTTTGTTGTTCACGGTCCTGTTATGGACATGTTTGGGACACAACCTTAAAATATCCATGAGCAGGAGCTGGGGATGGAGGGTAGAACTTGTCTTAATGGGGTGGTAGGAAGGATCATGCACTGGGACACACAACAATACACAAGGCTTCCCCAAGAAGGAATCTGGGATATTTACGTGCACATTGCTTGAGACCACAATTTTTCCTATGGCTGCTGTGGTGGGCACAATATTTGCATGAAAGGATGTCCTACACAAGTCATGAAACCATACTGGACTTAATTGATCTGGGGAGGGGAGGTCCTAAGACTGGCATAATCTAAGGTATAAAATGGATCTTTGCTTCCATGCTATTCAGTACAACTCCTTACCTATCTGTCTCCCAGGAGACAAGAGGATCAGTGTCTACCTTGACCAATCCTGTATTTGTCTAAATATCCTTTCCATGCTTTTTAAAAGTAAACTTCTTTGGTTTTTAAGTAAACTTACTTAAGTTAAGTAAACTTAAGTAAAACATGCCATTTATGAATGTCTCCTTTTGTTATCTATTCTGATCCTAAACCACTGGGTCAGCCTCCACCAGACCTGGTCAAATAGACGAACCAGCACAGGATCAGGACTGACATCTTCAATCTTTTGAGCCTATGAAGTCAAGAACTATTTTCCTATTTGTCAATCTCCTTGATTTAAATATTTCTAAATATCACATAAAAACTACAGTGAGCCCCCAGAGTCCTCATATTTTAGTGACCCATGATGGAAAATCTTGGAAAAACTTGCTTAAGAATGAAGTGTCTCTTTTCAACAGCAAGGTCATTCAGGCCAGTTCTGATGGTCTTGTGATGGAGAGAGCCATCTGCACCCAAAGAGAGGGGTAGTGGGGACTGAGTGTGGATCACAATATAGTATTTTCACTTTTTTGTTGTTGTTTGCTTGCATTTTGTTTTCTTACTCATTTTTTCCCTTTTTGATTTGATTTTTCTTGTGCAGCATGATAATTATGTATAAATATATATATATAGGTATTAATAGAATTCTATCTATCTACATAGATAGATAGAATTGTATATAGATATTTGTAGATATATCTATAAATATGTATAGAAGAATTGCACGTGTTTAACATATATTGGATTACTTGATTCTAGGGGAGAGGTGGGGGAACAGGAGGGAGAAAAAGAATTTGGAACACATTTGCATTTGGAATATTTGCAAGGGTGAATGTTGAAAATTATGCATGTGTTTTGAAAAAAAAAAGCTTTATAAAATAAAAATAAAAGAATAAAGTTCTACTTGGCTCTTCTCAACAATGAGATGATTCAAGGCAATACCAGTAGACTTGGGATGGAAAATACCAATCTTATCCAGAGAGAGAACTATGAAGACTGAATGTGGACCAAAGCATAGTATTTTCACCTTTTTGTTTGCTTGTTTGTTTTTTCTTTTTTTTGTTTTTTTCCTTTTGGAATGCTTTTTTTTGCCCAACATGAAATATGTTTAAGCAGATTGCATCTATTTAATCTGTATCAGATTGCTTGCTGTATTGGGGAGGAGGAAGGTAAGAGAGAGGGAGAGAAAAATTTAGAACGTAAAATTTTACAAAAATGTATGTTGAAAACTATTTTTATATGTATTTGGAAAAATAAAATATTATTTTAAAAAAGAATAAAATCCTAGTTACTTAGCCTAGTATTCAAGGTCCTAAATAACTTGGCAGCAGGCTATATCTATCCAAGCTTCATTCCCATTACTTTCTACCATATACTCTGCTCTCTAGCCAAGCAACAATCACATTTCCATCTTTTGTTGTAAATATGTACCCAGTATTACAAGGCTGACAAATTTCTTTCCTGAGAACAAACAACCCTAGAAGATAAAGAGTGCAAAAATGATCCCCATTTTACAGGGCAATGGAGGTTCAGAGTGCCCACTGTAATGGAGCTATTGATTGTCTGAGCTGGGTTGCTCATCGAAGGACCAGAATTCTTTCCCTGAATTACTTTCCAAGCAACTTCTGGAAGCTCTTTGGGGTTGGGATTCGAGTTTTCTCTTAATTCTAAGAGACATATGAACTGATAGCTGGGGCTTAGGACTCTTATCTTTTCTCCCCTGTTGGTCCTTTATCAGTCACTTCTGCAGATATAAACTGGTTGTGCCTTTGTGTTTCAGATCTCGAGGGAGCTGCTTTTCCGTTAAAGCCCTGAATTCATTGGTAGATCTAATAATAATAACTGACATTTGTTTGATGCTGTGAGGTTTGCAGAAGACTAGATAGATATTATTCTCAGTTAATCCTCACAGGAAAATACTCATTGGTATTATTACCCTCATTTGACAAATGAGGAAACTGAGGTTCAAGGAAGTTAAAGACTCTTGTCTAAGATTATATAGTTATTTGATTCTGTGGTGGGATTTCCAAGTCTTTCCAACTCCAAATCCAATGTATTTCCCACTACTTTGTGCTGGTATCTAGCAACATAGAAATGAGTTGTTTCCCCTTGTATGGAGCTTGGGATGAAATTTAAAAATTTTAAATTAAATTTTATTTTTATTTTCAGCTCCAAATTCTCTCTCTCCTACTCACTTTTCCCCCTTCCATTAGAAGACAAGAAATATAAAACATATTACAAATATAAAGTCGTACAAAACAAATGTCCATATTAGCTATGTTATGGGGTGGGGAAACAAGAAAGAGAAAAAAAAAAAGTTTCAGCCGGCACTCTGAGTTCATCAGTTCTCTATCTGGAGGTAGAGAGCATTTTTCATCATGAATCCTTTGGAATTATGGTGAATCACTGCAGTGACCAGAGTTGCTAAGTCTAATTATATTGCTGCTATTTGTAATATTGCCATTTACTGTGTAAATTGTTCTCCTGGTTCTGCTCACTTTACTTTTCATCAATTCATGGTCTTCCCAGCTTTTTCTGAAACGATGTATGAGTTCGTTTCATTCGAAGAAATCTGATATTCAGTGTTCAACATGATTGTAGATATATAACACATCAGTTTGTTCTCTTTGGGAAGGAAGGAAGGGAAGGAGAAAATTTAAAGCTCACAATCTTAAAAAGCTGGATGTTGAAAACTATCTTTACTGTAGTTAGAAAAAAAATAAAATCTTATTAAGTAATTAGAAATCTGATATTCAGTAAAACCTCTCTTATACAGGCTCACTGTGGACAAGGTTTATATGAATGATGGAACATGTATTTCGAAATGCAGTTTTACTATTTTAGGTTTAGGGACTTGGCAATGGGGCCTGACTCTGCCACTAACTTATTGTCACCTTGGAATGCTGGTTAACCTCTCAGGACCTCAGTTTTCTCATCTGTAAAATGGGGAGGTTAGACCAGATTATCTCTAAAGTCCTTTTCATAGCTACAATTTTGTGGTTCTATGGTCTAAGTTTTTCTCCTAAATTATTCTCTGTTAATCCCACTTTCAATCTCCATGGAAGGTCTCCCCACAGGGCTTTCCAATATAAAGTCTTCAAGACAACGGAGCCACCCATTCTAGAGTTGTAATTATCAGGGAGTGACTAGTAGCTCAAATAATACCATCTAAGCCATTTTGTGTCTTATCTTTGGGTAGGGATAACAAAGGAGGGATGGTTCATAGAAGAACCCAAAGTCAATTTCTTCGAGGTGGGGAGGGAAGCTAGTTTTGAACGGTCCAGCTCTTTTTTTCAAAGAAACATAATTTAATCGTTGAACATCTTCAACAGTCTGGAACTTGTATTTCCCAGTGTTTGACTTGAAGTTTGACTAAAGATACCAGACGCTCTCACAGATTCTGCAGCCTATCTTAGAATTATTGGACAAACACCAGTTATGCCTCTGTCTTGAGAAGTGTCAATCTGAATAGAAAATGTGCCAAGTTTCTTATCGTCTCTAGCAGACATCTTAATACACCTACCAGTAGTGTCAGAGTACCTCTTCCTCCCTTGCTTTTTTGAAAACTTTCTCTTGCTAGCAAAAAAAAAAAAAAAAAAATCCAAAACCTTTTTAGTGACATATTAACATTAAAATTTTTAATTTAATTTTTCATTATGAATGCAATAAGCATCAGTAAACATACATATTTCCATTTACCAAGAAAAGAGGATTATCTATTAAACCATAAATTTATATTATACAATTTTTAAATGTATACTAAGTTTAACACAGTAGTAACAAAAATACCCTGCTTGTCTGTATTCCCTTCCAAACCTCCTTCTGTTCTCTTCTGATTGATGCTATTTTTCTTTTCATTTTCTTTTATCACTACCACCATCCCAAAACTCTCCCTTTCTCTATCCCTCCCCCCAAATAGGCATCCTTCCCTATAACAAATAAACATGAGCAAGAAAAACAAATTGACACATTGGTTATGCTGAAAATTCTCTTTTGGGGGGGTAATTTTAAAAATTTAAACAAATGCAAAATGAGAAAAGAAAAACAAAATTGCCATGTACAAGCAGACCATAAGAAGATTCAGCATAAAACAATGTCTCCATTTCAAGAAAACCTATGTAATAAAAGATATACATTATTTTTAAAAACTGCCAGCTTTTTCATTTCCTTGTTGGTTGTCTTTTATTCTCTGCACTTTTTTTATATTATTCACACTCCCTCTTGCCCTAAAGAAGATTACAATTAAATGTGGATAGTGTGCACGTTCACACACACACTCACATACACACACAGATATCTATAAACATATATGTATACACTCCTACACGTATAGTTAAAACCATACTATGCTTATTTCCACTTCTCTTCTGTTTCTCTGAAGGTGGCTAGCATCTTCCTTCATAAATCCAAGTCTTTCCATGCTTTTCTATCAACCAGTTCATTTTTTTTACACTACAATGATATTTCAAACCAGTCACATGCTATCTAAGGGATTGTCTGTGAAAGATTTTTCCCAATTTTCTGCATCCCTTCTGTTCTTGGCTGCATAGGTTTTATTTAAACAAGAAAATTTCAATTTAAAGTATGTAATTGAAATTACCCTTTTTACACTTCAACAGTGTTCTCACCTTATAATCTAGTTTAAGGTCTGATACTGTTGAATCTACTTCCTTTATATTGAAATGTAAGGGGTGGAAGGCATGTTTCATCACTAGCCTTCTAAAGTAATATTTAATCACTTCGTTGATTTGAGTTCAGAATTCTAAAGCTTTTTAAACTTATTTTCTGAAGTGTGTGTAGTCAGGAAGTCTTAAATTCAAATCTGACCTCTGACTCTTATCTGTGTGATGCTGGGCAAGTCATTTCATCTACATTTGCATCAGTTTCCCCAAATGTAAAACAGGGATAATAATAGAATCAACTTCCCAGTATTGTTGTTAGTGAGATAATATTTGTGAAGTGCATGATAGAAGGCTAGCTCATGGTAGGCACTATACAAATGCTTATTTCCTTCTTTCTATATTATTATGACCATTGTAGAAATTATTCTCCCAGTTCTACCCATTTTACTCGACATCAGCTTATACAGATTTCCCCAGAATTCTCTGAAACTTTCACTTTCATCACTTTTATGGCAAACTAATATTCCGTGTCAATTTGCTGTAATTTGTTCAGCCATTCCTCAGTTGATGGATATCCATTTTGTTCCTAGGTCTTTGCTACAATAAAACGTACTGCTATCAATATCTGTATACTTCTAGGTCCTTTCTCTCTGTGTTTAGTGGTGGAGTCAATAGGTAACTCCAAGGGCATACATAGTGACTTTTGGACAGTAGTTAAGAATTGCTTTACTGATCAATTAGAAAAGTTTAAATATAGAGCAAATGGGAAGATCCCAGAGGTTCTTTAAGGTTCTTCCAGTAAAACTCCCTACCTTTTACATGAAAGTCCTCTAGAATATCATTGACAGGTTATCATTCTGCCTCTGCTTGAATACCTGTAGTGACAGTGACCTTGTTATCTCATTCAGCATCCTATCTGCTGGGCAATCCTAATGGCCAAGGATGATCATGTTTATTCAAAATTGCTTCCCTGAATTTTCTAACTCGCTTCCCTCAGAATAAGTATCATCATTCTTTTATGGAACAATCCTTCGAATTTAAAAACTTCACCTCTCCTAAATCCTTTCTTCTCTAAGCTAAATATTTCTGCTTCCTTCACCAGAGTTCAGTGACATGCTTTTCAGTTCCATTTACTACCCGGATCACACTCTCCTTAAAATGCTCCAGTTTATTAATGTCCCTCCTAGAATGTGGCATTTAGACTTGAACTCCATCTGTGTTCTGTCTGGGGAAGATTACACTGGGACTATTAACTCCCTCATTCCAGGTGCTCTATTTTTAGTAATATGAATTAAGATTCATTTTGTACCACTTGACTGGGGATAGACAAATGTCCCAATTTTCCAAAAAGGCAAAAAAGGTGGAGAAACTATGACTGATTCTTGAAAATGGGGATGTTTGCTCATAGCTCCAGCCTTTCATCTCCTTTCTTACTTGCTCTGATTCCTTAAAGACAATGGACAAGGCAGGGCAAAGAAAAACCAGGAAGTTGCCTGAACACTCCTCTGTTTTCTTCAAAAACAATGTTAGATCAGAACTCACAAGGAAATGGAGTGAAATAATTTTCCAGCTTAAGATAATTGAGAAAGACTTCAGGAAAAATATATTTGACTTAATTAAAAGGGGAGTGCAGCCCAATGTAGGTATGGTATGGGCAAGACAGTGGGAGGCTTTTAGCTTAGCAGACCAGTGGCACAGCAAGCCAGTTGTGAGACCTTCAGCCCAGTGTGGAAGACAAATTGCCAGCTCTGGAATCCTATCATAACAGGCCAGGCTACTCCAGCACAGTAGGCAAGCTGCCAGCACAGAAAGAAGTGACCAGGTCCCTAGCCAGTAACACAAGAAGCTTGGGAAATGTTCTCTGTGCCCCACAAGCAGAGCTGAACCTTAAAAGTCACAAAATAGGCTAAAAATGAGTAAAAAACAGAAAAGAGCCCATAGAAAGCCACTATGGTGACAGGGAAGTTCAAAACACAAACTCAGAAGGGGACAGCAGTGGTAAAATACCTACATATGGCTCAAAGGGTAATATGAATTGTTCTCAAGTCCAAAAAGTCATCTTGGAAGAGCACAAATTTTTTTTTAATTAAGTAAGAAAGGTAGAAGAAAAATTGTGAAAAGAAATGAGAATTATACAGGAGAATTATGAGAAAAGAGTCAGCAGTTTGGGGGAAAAAGCACAAAAATTGACTATAGACCATGGATAATGGATCTGTGACCATCTCTATGATTTTTTAAAATCACATCTAGACTAGCAGATTTGGAATCATTTGGAGAAGCCAGTTAGTTGCTTTCTAAGTATCAGAGGCTTCTGGTTTTTCTTAACCATCTTGCTCTTTCCAGAATAAAGATAATTTTCCTTGACTTAGAAGTCAGAGGCAAAATAGCAATTTAGTTGTGCTTTCTCTCTGTCGTCTGTTAACATTACACCATCTGCCCCAAGTGGCAGGCCTGTCCTTTCCTTGTTCTGCTCAATCCAAATATAGTTTTTTTTTTTTTTTAAAAGCTGCCCTTTTCCCAGGTCCCCAAACACACACACTCTTAAATTTTTTTTTTATTTTTGATTTGTGGAATAAAACAAACATTTCCATAACATAGTACAATTTAAAAAAGAGACCATTATACCTGAAAGAGCAAATCTACTATGCCCAAGTTGCTATTCTTTTCAAATATACAACAAAATTATCATCTTTTGCAAGCTTTTACCCACTCTGGGCTTTTAGCCTGTCTGACATTACCTTACAGTCTATTCTTTTTCATTTTTCCTTAGTGATATTTTTCAATTTTTTTCAGAAATCATTTTTTAAATTAAAGAGTATTTCATTTTCCCTATTACATATAAAGATAATTTTCAACATTTATATTCTGAGAGATTTTGAGTTCCAAATTTATCTCCCTCATTCTCTCCTTTCCCTCCTCCCCAAGAAGGTAAGCATATTTCCATTTGCAAGAAGAAATAAAACAAAAGGGGAAAAACAACCCCCCCCAAAAAAGGAAATAGCATGCTTCAATCTGCATTCAGACACCATCAATTCTTTCTCTGGATGTGGATGCACGTTTCATTATGAGCCTTTTGGAAATCACAGTTGATCATTATACATTGGTACTGTTGCTGTTTACAATGTTCTGGTTCTGCTCGCTTCACTCAGCATCAGTTCATGTAAGTCTTTCCAGGTTTTTTTGAAATCCACTGTTGAAATCTTTTTAAAAAATCCAAGCTCAGAGAAATCCCTGAAAAGCCACATTGTAGTTGAGATCCCAATCATTAATATATCTTGGATTGGTATCAGTTTTGTGATCTGTATCAGGAATTCATCATCTAATTCTTCCATATGGACAGTCCGTATTCACTCCCAGAAAAATATCACTTTTCTCCTTTTTCGTTGTTTATTTTTTTCAGTTGTGGCTGACTTTTTATGATCCTATTTGGGATTTTCTTGGCAAAGATACTGGAGGTAAACTCCAGTATCTTTCCTTTCTTTCTCTAGCTCATTTTACAGATGTGCAAACTGAGGCAACTAGGATTAAATAACTTGATAGATCACATAGCTACTAAGTGTTGGAGGCCAGATTTGAACTTAGGAAAAGGAGTCCCAGTACTCTATGTACTATGGCTCCATCTACTTGCTTCTTTCCATTTTTATTGACTTTTTTCTTATATGGCTTCCAGTGGCCCCAAATTCATGGATTTCCACATAGAAGATCCCTTCTATCTACTCCCTTGCAATTTGAGTCATGAGTTCAATCCAAACAAATCTAATGGAGACTGATGGTGACCTATTTCCTCTCTTAATCTAAAATGTCTCAGTATCTTGATTTCACATATAAGGAAACTGAGATCAGCGACAGATTCACCTAATTCCAAACAGCTAATTCCTGGAGATTAGATTCTCCTTCTCTCCCTACCCCCCCCCCTAAAAAAATCTGGTGCTCTTTATATTATACTAGTGTTATTAAGAACATGAATTATACCCTTGGTTCTAAAACTGCTATTTATTCTTCTCTGGTGCCATTCTCTTGGTTGGGGAAGGGACTTTATAGTTGTCACTTTCCAGACATTCTGTGATATTCAGCACACTGGGAATCCTGGGAACATCTTTAATAATCCTGGAATATACATGTTATCAGTCTCTCATGACTTCAACAAATAAACAGGAATTTGTTGGTTTTTTTAATCTGCAAAATGTGGAGATTAAATGAAATAATGGTTAATTCCAGCTCTGTCACTTGATACTTGAGCAACTTTGGGCAAGACACTTAAGGACCCATTTTCCTCACCTAGATGCCCTCTAAGGTCACAAATCTCTGATTAAATTAATCTAATTATTAATAATTAAGTTAAATTAATATTTAAAAATTATCTTTACCGGTAATTGGGGAAAATATTATTTTAAAAAATGAAAAATCTGTCCAACTAAGGTCTTGCTTCTAGAAATGTCTTTGAATCTATGGTTCTAAATATACCAATCGTTCAGTATAAAAACATAGCCTTTGATGTTTAGGTCTGTGTTATCACCAGCTACTTCATGGAAGCTCTTATAACCCATGACAATACCTAAATTTTGTGAGAATTTGCCAAAAAGAACACTGCTCCTTAGAAAGGAATCCCAGAGGGAGAAAGATTTGTATCTAAGCAGAATCCTTGGAATTTAAAAGCAAAACAAACCTCAAACTCTGAAATATTCTAAATAAATGAAACCAGGGCTGAAACTCACTCAAGCTCTCATATTACCCAGGCAAATGTCTCTGAGTTGATCTTGCTGAATCCTTTTGCTTGACTCTCAAGGGGAGATAGAGTAAGGGAGAATGGAGCCCCATTCTCTCATCCCTTTGGAGGGGACTAAGTAGCCAACTCCCCATGCATCCCCAAGCTCTCTGAATTTCACTCATTTCTTCCTACTACCCCAGTTTTATTTGGGGACAAGCAGCTGGTGGTTAAATATTAGCTGGCCCTAAGGGTGAATTGAATTTGAATTTCTAGGCTGAGGTAGGCAGTATTTCAGCAGAACTCCTGCTCTGGGAACTTTGTCCATGTGTGAAATGAATGAGCCACTGAGCCTTAGAGACTGGAGTCTGTTTGGCAGACAACACCCTGAAGGCATGGGAGAATGACATGCAGTTTATGTCTTTCTGCCTCATACCAGTGAGTACTTCCTGCCAGGAGCAGGATGGCTAGATCCTTGTGAGCTCTTCTTCCCTGCTGCAAGGAAATGTCTCTTTGAGACACAAGGATTATGTAGCTGAGCACAGACTGCAGAGCTGTAAGAAATGAGCCCCCACCTAAAGTGAGAAACCTTTTCTGCTGAAGAGCATTTTGCTATGGAAACATTTTTGGATGCCCCCCAAAGTCCTTGAGCTTCTGGCTTCTAAAGGCTCCGGAGCCTTCCTTCCTTCCTTTTGACTGCAGGATAAAGCAAAAAAAGGAAAACTTCAACGAGATATGACCACAAGAAATCTTGTTCCAAAGCAACAATCGCATCCCTTGTTTAAAGACAATAACCACAGCTCTTTCAGTGAAGAGCACTGAATTCTGCCTCCCCCCATAACAATTCATTCTCAGTGACCTGTCACTGTGGAAGGTGGTAATAATAATAGCTGACATTTATATAGTATTTTAAGGTTTGCAAAGTCCTTTATATATAGTCTCCCATTTAATCCTACCAACAACCCTATGAAATTGGTGCTGTTATTATGCTAGGAAGCTATCCCAGGAAGGGTTAAGATACAGTTAATGAATGTCTGAGGCAGGATCAAATGCAGGTTTTTCTAGCTCCAAGTCCAGCCTTGTCCACAATAGTGCCTACTTGTCTCAGGGTAGGGATTTCATGGATAAATTAATTAAACTCAGTTTTCTCCCAGATCTTGTTTTATCCATTATTTATAGCTTTTCCTCTTTCACAGAGCTACCCTCCAAGTGGCCCCAATGCTTAGATTGAGCTTACCTCCTTTCATACTCTCTGGTAGGAGAGAGTAGTGAATTAGCCAACTGTGACTTCAGGGAACATTTATATAGTATCTATCTGTGGGCATATGAAAAAAAGATTCTAAAACACTATTGATTAGAGAAATTAAAATTAAAACAAGTCTGAGGTACACCTTTATGTCTCTACCTGACTGGCTAACATGTCAGAAAAGAAAAATAAGAAATGGTAAGGGGACAAGAGAAAATTGGGATACTAATGCATTGTTGGTAGAGTGGTGACCAGATTTAACCAGTCTGAAAAGTAATTTGGAACCATGGCCAAAGGGCTATGAAACTGAGATCAAATCCTTTTGATCTAGGAATACCACTAATATATCTATCCCAAAGAAATTTTTTTTAAAAGGGAGAAAGAACCTATTTGCACAAAAATATTTCCAACAGTCATTTTTTGTAATGGCAAAAATTGAGGGGATGTTCATCAGTTAGGGATTGGCTGAACAAATTGTGATATATGATGAAATATGCTTTAAGAAATGATGAGCAGGTAGATTTCAGAAAAACCTGGAAAGACTTATGTGAACTGATTTGAAGCTACTATATTAGCAGAACACAGTAACAGCAACATTATATTCTCAGCAACACAATGATCCAAGACAATCTCAAAGAACTTATGATGAAAGAACTGATGGAGTCTGAATGCATACTATTTTTTTTACTTTATTTGTGTGTTTTCCTTTGGATCTATGTCTTCTTTTACAATATGACTAATATGGTAATATGTTTTGCATGATTGAACATGTATAATCTATATCAAATTGCTTACTGTCTCAGGGAAGGGGAAACAAAGGAAGGAGAGAAAACATTTGGAATTGAAAAAAATTTTAAATGAATGTTAAAATTTGTCTTTATATGTAAGTGAGGGAAATATTTTTTAAATGAAAAAAATCTGTATCAAAATCATGTCAGCAGAGGGTACATTACCCTGTCATATGTTATCCGAGGAGCCTGTGAGTCTCTTATCCACAGAGCAATCTAACTAAGACTAGGGAAGCGCATCTCTTGCAAGATAGTAACTAGATGCTGATTTTTTTTCAGTCATAGCAATTTATGAAAACTGTTTACTCAGGCAAAGAGAAGTTGTGATCCTTTGGGAAGAAATATCTGCATTGACATAGGTCACTGAAATAAATAATTTTCTGGGCAGTGTGCGGCAATCCAGAGCTGTAACTAGTCAGGAAAGGGGATGATCTAAACCTTACTCCTTAGGAGGTTGGGAAGGGTGGGAAAGGCAGATGCTATGAAAGGAACGCCAGAACACTGGGGATACAGTGGCCCAAGGGCAGTTGAATCACATGAAAGACAGAGAAATGAAGCAGAAGAATAGTATACTGTACTATGGAGAGGAAGCCCACCTTTTCATTAGACAGCCAATCACCCCAGCCCATGTTCAGCACCCTGAAGCAAAGTCCCATTAATTCCATATTACTTAAGGCTCTTTTAGGCTTAGAAAGAGATTAAACAAGGCAGAGGTCGTAGGGGAGAGAAAAATATAAATGACTATATTTAAATAGTACAGAAAAAAATCACAAACTGATTGTTTCTGTATTTACTGTAGAACTAATTTCTCTTATCTCATCCCCAGTGTCCAATCTGTCTCCAAGGTCTGTAGATTTCTTCTTTACGATATGACTCTGATATAGCTCCTTCTCTGACACTGCCATCATTCAGCACCTCAGACCTAGACTCTTGGGACAGTCTGCTGGTGGATCTCCCTGCCTCAATTCTCTCCTCATTGCCTCATGGCAATCCACCTTCCATTCATCCATTAAAGCGATTCTCCTAAAGCACAGGTCTGATCATGAACCTCCACCTTCTCAATTAACTCCAGTATTACCTCCAAGACCAAGTACAAAATGCTCCTATTTGTCATTCAAAGCCTTTGATAACCTAGCTCCCTTGAATGGCTGAATGACTTGTGGTTTATGATTCTGATAGAATTTTATTCTTATTTCATTCTTATATATATTTCAAATTCTTATTTATGCTATAAGAGATGAGGAGAAGGATGTTTTCAGAAAAAACCTGGGAAGACTTATAGGAACTGATGCAAAGTGAGGTGAGCAGAATCAGGAACATTATAACACCTTAACAGCAACATTGTAAGAATGATTAACTGGAAATGACTTAGCTCCTTTCAGCAATATAATAATACAAAACAATTTCAAAGGGCTTATAATGTAAAATGCTATTCATCTCTAGAAAATGAACTAATGGAGTCTGAATGCAGATTAAAGCATATTTTTAAAACTTTCTTTATTATTCTTGGTTTTTAGTCTGTGTTTTCTTTTGCAACATGGTTAATGTGGAAATGTTCTTTTTAAATAATAGCCTTTTTTAAATTAAAGCTTTTTATTTTCAAAGCATGTGCATAGTTTTTCACATTCACTCTTGCAAAACCTTGTGTTCCAATTTTTTTCTCTCTCTTTTCCCTTCATCCCCTCCCCTAGAGGCAAGTAATCTAATATAAGTTAAACATGTGCAATTCTTTTATATATCTTTCCACAATTATGCTGCACAAGAAAAATCAGCTTAAAAAGGACAAAATGAGAAAAAAAAACAAAATGCAAGCAAACAACAGCAACAAAAATGAAAATACTACATTGTTATCCACATTCAATCCCCATAGTTCTCTCTCTGGGTGCAGATGGCTCTCTCCATCACAAGACCATTGGAATTGTCCTGAATCACCTCGTTGTTGAAAAGAGCCAAGTCCATCACAGTTGCTCATTGCATAATCTTATTGTTGTCGTGTACAATGATGTCCTGGTTCTACTCACTTCACTCAGCATCAGTGCATGCAAGTCTCTCCAGGCCTCTCTGAAATCATCCTGCTAATCATTTCTTATACAACAATAATATTCCATAAGATTCATATATCATAACTTATTCAGACTAAATGATAGATTTTTATTTTCAAAATACATGCAAAGATAGTTTTCAACGTGCACCCCTGAAAAACCTTGTGTTCCATATTTTTCTCCCTCCCTTCCCCCACTCCCTCCCCTAGATAACAAGCAATTCAATATATGTTAAACATATAAAATTCTTCCATATACATTTTGTGGAAATGTTTTACATGACTGCACATGTATAATCTATATCAGATTGTGGGGAGGAGGGAGAAAATATAGAACTCAAAATTTAAAAATAAATGAAGGTTTAATTTTTTTGTTTATATTTGAGAAAAAATAAAAATTTAAATGTAAAAAATATATAACCTAACTCCTTCCTATCTGTCCAGTCTTATTACATCTTATTTCTTGCTATATACTCTGATGTAGTGATACTGTTCTCTCTATTCCATGAACAAGACACTATCTCTTAGTGCCAGGCATTTTCTCTGGTCTTAATACTTTTCTACTTCAGCTCTGCCTATAAACCATCTTGGTTTCTTTTAAGTATTAACTAAAAATCCCATTTTTTTTTCTGCAGAAAGCTTTCCTTAACATCCCTTAATTTTAGTGCCTTCCTCCTGTTATTTTTTCCCATTGATCTGTATACCATTTACTTTATATTTATTTGCTTCTTGTTTCCCCCACTAGATAGTAAGCTCCTTAAGGACTGAGATTGTCTTTTGCCTCCTGATGGATCATCCAGAGTATAAGATAGTTCCTGGCACATAGCAGGTGCTTAATAAATGTTGACTTAGTGATTTATTCATTTCCATTGCTTCCATGGGACAGATCACCAAATAACATTCTGCTGATGAAACCAAAATTGAGACACCAAGGTTTGTGTTCCTCTCCCATCTATAGCCCTGTAACCATTGAGGAGATGATTACCCAATAGATGATCTGGGCAGGAGACTCCAGGCAGGGCTGGAAAGAGGCCCTTAAATTTCCTCTTTCTTGGGCCTGCATTTGGTCACGCAACTGATCTCTAGATCATTATTTGCTTTACTCTTTAATGATTTAGTCTTAGATATTATTATCTGTTGCTCTATTATCTCTGGCAAAGGGAACAAACTACAGATAGTTAGCTTCCTTAAATTAATTGAGTTGAGTTAAGGTTAAATCCTCAATTCCTTTTTGGAGTCCTTTGGGGAAAGAGGTGCCAAGGAACACTGACCTGTTGCAGTTTTGTAATGACCTCGAGGGGTGAACAGAAATAACCTTGGACTTCTCGGTGGTGGAGTGTCCCAAAGGTCCCAGATTTTTCTTTTTTGTTGCTATTTTGTTCAAAATGAGACTCCTTGGTCATGGCCTCTCTAAACATCTCCTCTGTTTATTGCCATTGCTCCTGGCTATTCTAAATCCTGTGTATAAAGCAAAAAAACCATTGGGGAGTTATGGAAAAAGAAGGGATCATCATCATAATATTATATGCTATTAATAATATATCATTAGATTTTATATGTTATATTAATCACATATAATGTTAGAATAATTATATAATATATTAATATAATAATAGCTAGCATTTATGTCCTACTATTTGCCAGGTGCTGTGCTAAGCATTCTACAATTATTATCTTATTTGATCTTTACAACAACTCTGGGAGGTATTCTTCTTCTCAATTATCCTAATTTTCCAGTTGTGGAAACTGAGACAGACAAGTAAAGTGACTTGCCCAGATACTTACAGCTATTAAATATCTGAGACTGGATTAGAACATGATTCCAGACCCAGCACTCTATCCATTGTGCTACCTGACTTCTGTCAAAGGATGATAAAAGAGTAAGTGCTCTTTAAGCTCTTATCACCTTTAGGATCAAACACAAAATCTTCTGTTTGGCTCTCAAAGCCCTTTATAACCTTCACCTCACTCCCTTCCTAGGCTTTTTATATCTCCCTTACCTACTTACTTACTTACTTACTTACTTACTCATTTACTTATTTACTTACTCCAAGATTAGATTTATTTATTTAGATTTTTTTTTTGACTTGGTGAAAGAAACTATTCTTTGCCTGATTGCTACCTAGCCTTAGTTACTGAATGGGTGTTGCCTCAGTCACACTGAGACCTGTTGAAGACTTAGCTTAAAAAACTTGAGATCTCCCACTGCCTCTAGAGCCATCTCCAGCTTTTCTGATCCATGTCTGGACCCAGATGGCTCTGGAGGGGAAAGGAAGGCAGGTGACTTTGCCCAACCCTCCCTCATATCAGTCCAATTCACTTCCCTGTCATGGAGTCATCGCACCTTGGAGACAAATAGCAACAGCCTGCCATATTGTAAGTACTTAGTAAATGTTTTCTTCCTTCCTACAGGCAGGACACTGTGCTAGGCCAGGAAGATAATAAACCTAAGTCATAGAAATCATATTTTTTTTCAAATCTTAAATTGTAAAACCTTATCAAAAGCACATTTTTTTTTAATTTCCTGAGATTGATTTTGACCTGGAAAGTCTGAGACATGAGCACAGATAGCTGAACAGTCTAATCCTGACCCTCAAGTGGGTTATACTCTGGCAATTACATTTCTGAAATACTTTTTTCTTATCCTAGCCTACTTAAAAGCTCGTTTATGTTTCAGGGGATTAGAGGAAAAGAAACATCTCAGTATTGTGCTCTTCGGCTGCACAGAACATATTGGGATTGTTTATGTTTGCATATTGTGACTTCTCTCAAAGGAAGTGAGGGAAATCCCCAGTTTGGAGGGCTCCATATCAACAAGGAAGTTTGCTGGAACAGCTGTCACTAAATTGAAAAAGCCAGATTCCCTCACCGATGCAGAATGCAAACTCTCATATTTTATTCTCTTTCTGAAGGCTAACAGACTCCAGCAGTCACTGAAGAGCCAAATGGACTTCATTCACCAGGCTGCTTGTTATTAAAACCTTTGAGGCAAAGTCGGGGAGCTGAGGTTTTTAGGGGACAGAACACTCTATGCTATTAGATGCATTTGGCAGACTCATCACAATAGCTCCCCAAACAGTTGTGGTATAATAGAGAGAGTCCTGTAGTGGGATTTGGGACATTTGAATTCTAAACATGCCTCTGTTGCTGATTTACTCTCATTTTCTCTTTCTGAGCCTCAATGTCCTCATTTATTAAAAAAAAAAAGAAGGGGTTAAACTCAACCTCTCTCTGGAGGCAGAGCCCTCATCAGGTATTTTTTGGCATCTGAGGCAAATACTCTAAACAACTTATTAGAGTTGAGTCCTTAGCTGGGGTAGAGACAGAACAAAGAAAGGCTGGGTGGGAAAGGACTCAAACTAGCCCGTTTAGCTGGTAGATTTTTATTTTAAATAATTATTTTTTGCTAAATAAGTTCTCAGCCTTACTGATTTTAAATTGCAGAAGAAAAACAAGTGCCATTAAGGCCCTCTAAATTCGGCACTCTGGGACAAAGCTCCAGTGACCTCACCCTAGTTAGAATTCTATTCTGCTAGTTCCTTCCAGTTCTGAGATGATCTTATACTGCTGCTTGGTTTAATGCTGGCACCTGGATATTTACATCTGGGAGGAAAGAATATAAACAGCAGCCATGATGGTTAGGCAGCCAGTTGCCTTATGTTTTGAATATTTTAAAAAACAATGAAACTTGAAACAAAAAGTGGCAATGAAGCTCGATCGATCATGGGCTGCTTTTCATTTCTTTTCTGAATAATAAAGAATACATATCTACCCTTTCTGTTGCTACTTGAAGTGTGACCCATTGCTCTGTCCATCCAGGCCACAGCAGCCCTAACTGTCGCTTGGACAGATACCTGTCCACTTTCTCTTTCGCCCCAACTGTGTCTTCTCTTTCCCCCTTAAGTCTCCCTTCTATTTCTATATCTGCTGTGTTTATACTTCCTTCTTCCTTCCTTCCTTTGTGATGGTCAAAAGACTCTCATCCCTGCTACTGGAAAATCCCCAGTCGTGACCAGCCTGTTAAATTAGTATTAGGGACAAATGGCTAACATGCTAGATTAGGGGACGGGAGACTGGTTTAATTGCCTCTTTGTCACCGACTTTATATTTGACTTTAATTTCCCTGAGCCTCAGTTACCTCCTCTGTCTTTAGGGGTGGGAGTTGGGTGGTGGAGAAATAATACCTGTCCCTGACTGGCCTCCCATGGCTGTGGGTAGGATTAATGAGATTATGTCTCAAGAGCCATTTGAGTTGGGCACTATCTAAATACGAGGTATTATTATGTGTCACTCACTGGAACGTACACAGGAGATTGCCCAGACCACTATCCAGCACGTCTTTCAGACACTCCTCATTTGTCACGGGAATTACAGACGCTTTAATAATAGTTGCAGCCTGCTCACTGGTCAGAAGAAGATGGCATGTTATCAGGTGGCATAGCGTTCGCTTTGAAGACATATGCAAGCTTTAACAACTCTGTGTGTGTGTATGTGTGTGGGGGGGGTCAGGAAATCCTGCCCCATAAATCCCAACCTCAGCTCCCCCCCCCAAAGGTTTCCATTTCTGAGAGGTGGGGATCTTGAGGAAGCATATAGTTGGTAGTTGAATTATGACAGGAAATTTTCAAAGCTAATTTAATTGAAGTGGGAAAGGTAAAAAAAAGAGGAATTTAACCTAAAATTCGAAGGCATTATCTAGTTGCTTTCTATCGTAATAGTTATCTTATTATCTAAGTTCAGTGTTTTAATGCTTTTTCAAAAACTGTCAATCCCCTTTAAATTTTAGCATCCTGGGGAAAAGCCCCAATGTCCCCACCTTAGTTTATGGCTCCAGTCAAAAGTTGATCAATGTTTGTTGGGTTGAACTGTCTTCAGCATGCAATAATTTTCCTTCACTAGCAAGTCTGGCTTTCTATCAATATTCACACTGTAGCATGTGATGAATGCCAATTTCCTCTCCAAAGTGATTGTGGGTTGAAGTATACACTATATCAGACAAGAAGCCAGAAGTTTATGGGCTAAAATATAAATGTGGATTTTGCAGTATTTGAACATTTACAAAGGAGGATGGCTTGACAAATTAGATGGAAAATTGACCTCAGATTTAGGAAACCCTGAGTCCAAGCCCCATCTCTGTCCATCTGTGTGACCCTGAGTAAATTATTTAACTTCTCAGTATCCAAGGCAATTTCCTATGGCTGCAGAGCAAGTATTTTAATCTGAATTGATAGGGTTTCATTACCTTCACTTCTTTATACCAAGGAAATGATAGGTTTGGATCCAAAAAAGGGCAGAGGTGGAAAACAATGGTGCTTCTTGGGGGGAAATCTAAGTGAGAAGGATACTGATCATCCTTTAACATGCAAATTGTTTTATGAATCCCTGAATGTAGATGTGAACCATAGCTGTGGTAATCCATGCCAGAAGAAAATGGGAACTTCAAGGCAGTAAGGTTAATACTGATGTGGAGTACATTTGTGAGGGCTTCTTAGAAAATTGTATTTCAGTTGGTATAGGAAGTAATACCATTACTAGCTCTATAACCCACAGAAATGAAAGAAAGAGACAAATAATCCATTTGTACTAATATTTATAAAAACACTAGAAAGACCAACACTGAAAAATATAAGGAACGATGCAATGAACCAATGATACTCTAAAGAACCAACAATGAATCATAATACCCTGCTAGTGACAGAAAAGTGAGATTCAGCGTGTGGAATGGAACATACATTTTTAGATACGACCAATGTGATATTTCTTTTGCTCAATTATGAATATTTGCTATGAGTGTTTTTCTTTTTTTCCAATGGGAGGGGGCGGAGGTAAAGGGAACAGAAAATAAATTTTTTTAGTGGCTAGGTGATGCAGAATAAATGTTAATTATTATTATTATTATCATTAAAATAATAAAATAAAATTAAGAAATAGTTTTTAAAATTCACAACTCTGTTACAAAATAAATCCTTTCTATCCTCGCTGAGGGGAGCAAATACTGCTCCTTAAATAAAAAAGATTAAAGGCTTTTCTACCTCTATTTTTCCTTCTGTCTTCTGTTGGTCTTCTTGGCTAATTTTCTAATACTACTACTCAGTGATAAAAAGAGGGATGATTTCTCCATTATCTTCTGACCCACGGTCAGTAATAGAGCAGGAGTCAAGAGCTAGGACTGGGAGAGCTAAGGAAAATACCTCCTTCTCACAAGTCAGGCTAACTAAGTCACAAATTAAAAGAAGGCCAAGTAGATGAGTAAGTCATATCAGAAGTTATGGCTTTATTATCAAAAATATTTATTTGTTATCAATTTATTAACAAAAGATATATCTTTATTCAAAGTGTTCTGGTGTTCAGCTAATTATGAGCTAATGTCTACCTTAGCCAGAAACTCCTTAGATTAATAACAGAGCAAGAATTAGTACTCGAGTGTGGATGGATTGGGACTGAGACAAATTGTTGCATCTTCCTGTGAAGCTGGTAAGTAAACAGGACTGAAGGCAGGTTCTAATTCTATGTGTATAGCTGAGAAGGGATCAGCTGGGGGGCTCTGGGGCTATACACATGTATTTTGGGCACTTGTCTTAGTGCCTATTTTTGGTTAATAAGAAAAATATGGCAGCTAGTTGCCCAATTTTGCCCTCATTTTCTCCACTAATACTCCTTTTCCCATCCTGTTCATTGCATTCTAAAAAGTAGTTCTCCAAATAAGGCAGGTCAGACAGTCTTACATTACTCAGTTAGCTTGGCGCAGGCCTGAAATAATTGTCTTTTTTCCAATGTTCCTTGTAGATCCCCCTGGTTCCATTTATCAGTCCAGGGCTAGACTATGGCCATTAACCTGCTTTGGCATCATGGAAAAACAATGTATTTTCCTGTTTGAATTCCAGGTTCATCCCTTTTGGCTCCTGGACAAATCTGCCTTCTTCCCTGGCACCTGTCTCACCAAACCTGCTCACGCCCCTGGGCTCTGACCTGAGGAATCCAGTTTCCACTCCTATTTTCTGATCTTTGCTTTTGGGTGCCTCCTCATGAGTTGTTGTCCAAGCTTCTCCATTATTCCTTCTGGAATGTCTAAATCCCTATTTCCTTTGCCATTCTGATGCTTAAGAAGTAGTTTTGTTTTTTTAAGATTACATTTTATTTTCAATGAACAAGTATCATTTCTTAACATCTACTTCCTTATCCCCTACTGGAAAAGAAAAAATGAAAAATGATACCCTTGTAAATATATGCATAGTCAAGTAAAACAAATCCCCACATTGGCCAAGCCCCAAAATGTATGTCTCATGAATTCTGCCTTATTTTTGTTAGGTTTGGTTTGTTATCGTGTGGATCCAAGTCTTCAAGTCTCAAAATTGTTTGTCTTTACAAGGTTGTTATTACTGTATAAATTATCTGGTTCTGCTCACTTCACTTTGCATCAGTTCCCAGATTTCTCTAAAACTGTTCTTTTCATAATTTCTTAGAGTACAATAGTATTCCATTATATTTGTATGCCATAATTTGTTCAACCATTCCCCAATTGATAAGTACCATTTTGATTTCCAGTTATTTGCCACTACAAAAAGCATTATATATACTTTTTTTGTTTTTTTTAATCTGTTTGTTACCTGGTAATGGTGTTGCTGGGTCAAAGGTATGAACACTTCCAAACTGGGGGCACAGTTCCAAATTGATTTCTAGAATGGCTGGACCAATTCATAACTCCATTACAGATAAATTCTGACATTTCAGAGCTTCTCCAACATTTATCATTTTTCTTTTTTGTCACTTTTATGACTGATTCCATTGTATGTTGATAGAGAAAATGCTATCAATATTAGGCTATCTCAAAGGGCTTTTGGGCACGTGTTTTAGTACCTATTTTTGGTTAAGGAGAATATGGCAGCTAGTTGCTCAAATTTGCCCTCATTTTCTCTCAACTTTGACTATGATATTACTTATCCTATTAAATCTTTCTCATGTATGTCCTCTTTTTTGAGATTTCTGCCCATGAGTCTAAAAATCTTGGCAATTTGCTTGGTCATTTGGAAGATTGAGGCTTAATGAAACAAAAAAATCTTCTTAACCATTGTTTGAAAGTATAATAGACTTTCTTCGGGAGGTGGAGAGCTCTTCATCACCAAATGTCTTCAAGTAAAGGCTGGACTGCTATTTTTTAGAGAAGTTTTAGATGGGATTCTTATATCAGCACAAAGTGGACTAGATGGCTTCTGAGATTTCTCAGAACTACAAGATCTTTGATTCTGTGGGAAAGTACTCTGTCTGACTTGCTTTGTCAACTATCTAGCCATCTCTTTTTTCATTCACCCATGAAATTCAATAGTGTTTATCACCCCCCTATCTCTGCCAGATAGTTGCCTTGTCTTCCATATTTGTATATTCATTAATTCTTCAAGGGAAGATTAATGTTATCTCCTTACTTACACGGAAAGTGAGCTTCTAGCTGTCTCTGCATGGCTCAAAAAATATCGTTCATATCCTACAAATTATATTAAGCAAACATTTATTGAATACCTACTATGTACAAGACACTAGATTAGGCATAAAAACTAAAAATATTAATAGTCTCAGCCCCCAAAGCATTTATTGTCCCAAGGAACAATAACAAAAAGATAATAAACAATAGCAAAAAATATAAGTAGCTAAAATATGAAAGAGAATATGATAAGTATAAAGAAGGGTTCAGACAGTATTATTAAATTTGAGATAGGAGAAATCCCTTTCAGCTGGAGGAATCAGAGAAAACTTCACAGAAAAAAATAATGTCTGAACTAAGATTTGAAGGAAGAGGAAAATTTTTAAAAATAAAATCTCTGTCAATAGTTTTAGAAGAAAGAAAAGGAAGCAAGCATTTATAAAATACCTTATATAGATGAGGCACTATACAAAGTGTTTTTAAGAGCTATTATCTCATTTGATTTTAACAAGATCCCTGGGAGGTTGGTGCTGCTATTATCCCCATTTTACAGTTGCAGAAATTGAGGCATGCAGAGGAACTGTGATCACAAAGTTAATGATTGAGTCTGGATTTAAAGTCAGAGCTTTCCGAATCCAGAGCCAATGTACTATCCAATATACCACCTACCTGCCATTAGATTTTGAATACAAATAACAAAACCATAATGATTTTAGTGAAATTTTTGTGACAGGTTTATCTGTCACAATAATCTGTTCATTTTAAGTATGAGCCCAGGGCCACAAGAAGACTCTGAGCTTACCAAGACCAGATTTGATCCTGGGAGACTGATCCAAAGTAATTTTCTCTCTCTTTTTAAAAAACTCTAATTCAGCGTATGCCTTGGAAGAGGGGATTTCTCCCAAGATGATTTAGGAATAAATTGTGTCTATATTTTTTGAAATGTGGGCAATGGGATCCCTAGCTCCCATATCATCCTTCAAAGTAAAAAAATGGGTAGAGAATAGCATTTGTTCTACCCTATAGAAAATGCAGAAGACTCAAAGAGTTTTTGTTGTTTGCTATTCAGTTGTACACAATTCTCCATGACCCCATTTGGGTTTTTTTGGCAAAGACACTGGAGTGGTTTTCCATTTTCTTCTCCAGCTCATTTTACAGATGAGGAAACTGAGGCACACAAGTGACTTGTCCAGCATCACATAGTTAGGTCAGATTTGGACTCATGAAGGTGAGTGTTCCTGATTCCAAGCCCAGTGCTCTGTCTACTTACTGTATGTATTACCTACCTACCCCTCAAAGGCTAGGAAACACTTATAAATAGATACAGATATGCACCAAAGCAGTCAATGAGTGGGTACAGAAAACCCTTAGAATGCTCACATAGCCCATAATTTTTCCTTGGAAGTAAATTGAACTAGGAGTTGTCATTGGGTCAAGTCCTTGACCCTCCAGTAAAATCTTCTCCCACAATCCTATGCTTTCTTTCTCAGTTGTGAGTGACACTTGGTGTTAGACCCCCCTCACCCGGTAATATATATACTGAGAAGACTGAACGAGAAGTTCTCCTTCCCTTTGGTCCTTTGCTGTCTGAATATTTGTTTTGATAGTGGGACATTATGAGGGTCAGGACAGTCAGAGACAGAATGTAGGAAGAGGGCTTAGTTATCCATGTTTTAGAAAAAGATGTACCCAGACAAAAATATGATCTTTCAGGTTTTTATCCATTTTTTTCAACCTGGTACATGAATGGGCAATAATTTGCACCCCACCACAAGCCCTTCCATGCTTAGAATCAGCCCACCCTTTTGGTTGCTTATCAGCCACGCCTGAAAGATACTCCTCATTCTGGGTCCAACTTGGATTTTTCATCTTAACTCATACAATCCCTTCTGGGTACCGTGCCTTTCAGCCAAAGGTCCATCCACACTGCTCATTCTTCTCTCATCTCCATGCCTTTGCTCAGGCTGTGCTCCATCACTGTAACACACTTCCTTCTCCCTCCAAATCTCTTGGAGTGCTTGGAAAGCTCCATGCTTCCTTCCAGGTCCAGTTCAGAGACCCCCTCTTTCATGATGTTGTCCTTGCAACACACTCTTTGTAACCATCGAACTGAGACTCTAGCTCTCTTTTACAACTTTGGGTTTATTTTTTAGATAAAAATCTTTTAAAAGCTGATATACTTTGTTTTTATTTTTTCATATGACAAGTTTTTCTTTTTTCTCATATCTTTCCTGCCAAATAAATAAACAAATAAAGCCTTGTGACAAATATGCATAGTCAAGCAAAACAAATCCCTCTCCTATCTCTTTGTACAATACACAGTGATGTGGGCCATGGATGGGGGCTCTAGTCTCCATTCTTAAGGACTGTCCCTTACCTGTCAGGTCCCACTCAATATCTTTTCCAAACTTTTACACAAATACTATTTTTCCTACTATTCACAGACTTTAATCTTGTCCAAGTAATCACCCACCCAGTCTATCTTTTACCCCTACCAAACCATATTCAGTGCCAAATACCCCAGCTTTTGATCTATTTCCTGGTGTTCCTCAACATCTCCTGGGAATTGCAGTCACTGGCTCCCTTCTCTTGTGTAAATGTTTCTGAACAAAAGGGCAATACCCAAATCTGTATTTCCATTAAGCTCCTGACAATTGACCATATAATCTTTCCCAACACAAGAGTTTTGGGTTTTAGCTGTCCATGACAAGTTCTAATGATGTAGCCTCTAATAGGAACCAGAATTAACATTTACATTAATCCAAGGAGTATCTAGGTGACAAAATGAATAGAATGCTTACTTGAAGTGAAGAAGATCTGAGTTCAAATTCACCTCAAATCCTAGTTGTATGAACTCAGGAAAGTGACTTAACCTTGTTTGCCATTGTTACCGCATCTGAAAAATGAGCTGGAGAAGGAAATGGCTCTTTGCCAGGAAAATCCCAAATGGGATCACAAAGGGTCAGGGATACTGAAATGACTGAACAATAACAATCATCACCAAGACCTAAGTCAAAGCCCTTGACAGTGAGACTGTATTTACAGAAATTTAAGGAGCAGTCCTACCATCAATGTCATCCATAAGATGTAAGCAGAGAGCTCTTGCCCAGAGGCTCATCAGAATAGGAACCTATTCCCCACAGTATCTGCAGATAAGATAAGCTAGAGCAGCATTTGCTCAGACAGATATCACTTATTCTCTGCTTGTAGATTGGCTGTGAGAGATGCAAGGAGTGAAGCACTTGTCATGGGGGAGAATGTCAAGATGACTTAGAGATTATAAGTCTAAGCTCCTAGGAAATTGGTAGAGCCATAGCCCTGGTCAAGGGGAAGGGAAGGTTTTTTGGAAAAGTTAAGTTCAGTTTTAGACTTGTTGTATTTCAAAAGATAGTGGGACACAGAGGCAGAGATGTTCAGCTGATATTTGGAAACATGGGTTGGTCTTGATGTAGAGAAAGAGTTTTAGGTTTCAGGATTATTTGCACGGGGATGAGAATAAAAGTTATTGACCGTGGGCCAATTTGAAGCAATATTAGCAGCCATGGGATTGCCCATGGAAAGTATATAGGGAGAAGAGAGATGGGTTAAGGATATCTACTACCTTTGAGGGCATCACTATATAAGGAGTGAGATGGAAACAGAGAACCAAGAGGGGGAATCAAGAAGGCTCAGTCAGAGAGGTTGGAGAAAAGGAGAGGGATGTTGTATCTTCAAGATGTACAAGATCTCAGGACCATCAAGGGTTTAGCTCAGATGCCATCTCCTATGGAAGGCTTTCTGGTCCCCCTTTCCTCTCCACTGGTCCCTTCTCCCATTATTAGTGTTAGCTCCTACTTCAGATTACCCAGTACCTATTTCTGCAACACTTGGACATGATAGTATCTTACAATGAGTCTGCACTTACTTTGGTTTCCTTAGGAAATCTAAGAGGCAACTAGATATAGTTGAAGGAAAACTGAGTTCAGATTCTGACTTTAACACCCTGTCTGATTGACCCTAAATAAGATGCCCAATCTCTTTAAGACTATAAATTACGGAACAATTACTAATCTGTGCTGGTAGAAGGAACTTTCTTATTTAGACAATTTGTTCTATTGGATCTGGATACTCTCCAATTTAATTTTTAAAAATTCATTAAGCAGCTTAAAATTACATGAGTTTTTTTTTGGCTACAGTGTCTAAGAATGAGCTTGTGATCCACTAAGACTCCTTGATCTTTTACACAATATATAATAAGGTCAGGGACTTTTTTTCATTTTGTCTTTGTACCCCCAACATCTGGCACAGTGCTAATTCATAGTAAATTCTTAATAAATGCTTGCTGAAATGGATTACAATAATAATCATAGGTCTATACCATTTGCTTGATTGTGCTCAGCTTGTAGTGGTCTGATCAACCATAATCGGACACACTGCACATTGACCTTGATATCATGGCATCATTTTGATCATCTTCAAGTATGAAGGACATCAATAACAACTATATCACTTGCTTGGGACACATGGACGAGACAGTATCTTATAATGACTCTATACCTATTCTAGTTTCATTTAAGAAATCTATGGTCAAGAATTTAATAGAGACTGAATGATATTGTGGATAGAGAACTAAATTCCTACTTAGGAATCTAGATTCAACTTCCTGCCTCTGACAGATGCTGGCAAATTACACTTAACCTCTTAAAACCCTAAAACAACTCTATAAATTGTAGGACACCTGGGGAAAGAACTTTCCCAAAGACCAATGAAATCATGGGTGTGGACCTGAGAAAGAAAACAGAAGACCAGAACCTTATCTGGGAAGTAACTTTAATAATCCATCTACTCTACTGTGCTATATTCTGTCCAAGCAGTATCTAAATAGGAATTTTTTTATGACAAATTTGATGAGAAGTGGTAAAGTTTCAACTGAAGACCATCAGGGTTAGGGCACTCTCTCTTGCCTGAATAGCCAGCAGTCCATTCCACTTTTGGATGGCTGATTGTTAGGAAATTAGTTTTTCTCCACTCTGAACATCCTCTCAATCCACTTCCTAGCAACTTCCACTCATTGCCCCCAACTCTGTTCCCTCAGGTCACACAGCCCTACTTGACAGCCTTCAAATACTAGAAGACAGCTATTTTTCTGCCTGTCTTTCTGTATTCAGGCTAAAGATCCTTAATTCCTTCAGTTGACCCTTATAAGTCATGGTCCTCATTCCCTTTACCATCCTGGTTGGGTAGGCTCTAGCTCTGTCAATGCCCATCCTAAAATGTGTCCCTTCTAAACCAGAAAACAATTATTTCACAAATAATCTGACCAGAGCAGAGTAAAATAGGACTGTGTGTTCTGGATATTAAATTCAAAACAAAAAGAATTTATCAAGTATCCATATAATGTAGCCTTCAAGATGTCATTAGTTTTTTTCAGCTTCTGTGCCACACTGACATATTGATCTTGTCATCCACTAAAGTCCTTAGATCTTTTTTTTGACATAAATGGTTATCTGGCTATACCTTCCCCATCCTGTATTAGTATATTTGATTCTTTAATGAGCATGTATTTATCCCTATTAAATTATTTGATTTAACCAGTTGTTCAAAATTATTTGCATACCAACTGTGTTCTCTATTATTTTCACTAACCCCCCAACTTTTGAATTATCTTCAAATATAAAAAATATCTTATCTTTGTCTTTATGCAAGTTATTAATAAATATCTTAAATGGCATGAGGACAGTGATAGAAGCCTTAGGCTTTCCACTAAAGAAAGACCTCCCTCTAACTGGACCCATAAATGACAAGTTCTAGATCTCATTTAACCCAAATCTTTTAATCTCGTTGACAAGGATTACACTAGAAACTGTCAAATGCTGAGTTGAAATCTAGGCATATTATGTCTGTTGCATTCATGAATCTACCATTTTAGTGACCTTGTCAAAAAAGACATAAATTTAGGACTGGTATAACCTGTTTTTTTTAAATAGTATTTTATTTTTCCAAATACAAAGATAGTTTTCACCATTCACCCTTGCAAAACCTTGTGTTCCAAATTTTTCTCTCTCCTTTCCCTCTCATCCCCTCCCCTAGACATCAAATAATCCACCATAGGCATAACCTATTTTTGCAGACATGATGTAAACTATTTATGATTGCTATTTCTAGTACTAAATGTTCAGCAACTGTCCTTTTAACAATGTATTCTAGAATATGGTCAGAAATTGGTTTAGCTCACCAGCTCATAGCTGCAGATTCTTCCCTATTCTTTTTTTTTCTTGGGAAAAAAAAGAAAAATCAAGATAATATTTGATGATTTTAGTCCTGTGGCAATGCTTCTGTAAATCTCTACATTTTGAAAGTATCATTTATTATGAACAGCTCAGCAATCATATTCATCAGTTATTTTGAACACCTGTAACATTTAAACCTAACTCACTTATCTCAATAGACAGATATTCTTTTTTTCCTCATTCATCATAAATTTCAATTCCCTCTTAATGATTTCTTATCTATAAATATCATTCTATTAAACAGAGAAAACAGAAAAAAAGTTGAGTAGTTCTGCCTTCTCTCCATCTGGTAGCATCATCCCATCCACCTTAGCTCTGGTGCTACATCTTCTTTATCTTCTTGCCTACTACACAAATAAAAAAGCCCTTTTTGTAGCCCACACAACTGATTGACAATCTCAGCTCTTTAACACTCCTGGCACTTTGGACCCTACCTTCCACATTCCCTTTCCATCTAGTTTACTTTCGTCTTCTCTGCATATCTTGTAAAAGTACAAGTTAATAAATATCCTATGCATTTGTCCACATCAGACTCTCCAGAACATCCTGGATATTGCTTCCTGGCCATCTCTTTAATGGTAACTTTCCCTGTAGAATGTTAGAGTATGAGAATTTATCTCTCTTCATGTCCTAACCAATTATGCTATTTCCTAATTTTTCCTCACTTTAACCTGTGAAAAAGAAGGGTACATCTGTATGTATTTGTCCACATCAGACTCTCCAGAGCATCCTTCCTGGATATTGCTTCCTGACCATCCCTTTAATGGTAACTTTCCCTGTAGAATGTTAGATTATGTGAATTTACCTCTCTTTATGTCCTAACTATGCTGTTTCCTAATTTTTTCTTATCTGAACTTGTGAAAAAGAAGGGTACATTTCTATGCATTTGTCCACATCAGACTCTCCAGAACATCCTGAATATTGCTTCCTGGCCATCCCTTTAATGGTAACTTTCCCTGTGGAATGTTAGATTTTGAGAATTTATCTCTCTTCATGTCCTAACCAATTATGCTACTTCCTAATTTTTCCTTACTTTAACCTGTGAAAAAGAAGGGTACATCTGTATGTATTTGTCCACATCAGACTCTCTAGAGCATCCTTCCTGGATATTGCTTCCTGACCATACCTTTAATAGTAACTTTCCCTGTAGAATGTTAGATTATGAGAATTTATCTCTCTTTTTTTATTAAAGCTTTTTATTTGTATAACATATGTATGGGTAGTTCCCCAACATTGATCTTTACAAAGCTTTCCATTACAAATTTTACCCCCAGTCCCCTCCCCTCCCCTAGATGGCAGAAAGTCCACTACATGTTAATAATGTTGAAATGCTTGAGAAGTTATGCAAGAAAAATCCTATCTACAAGAAAAAAAAAAGAATCACAGAAAGGCAACACAATGCAAACAAATGTCAATAGAGATCATGAAAATGTTACGTTGTGGTCCATATTTCATTTCCCTCTCTCTGGGTGTATCTGGTTTTCTTCAGTGAACAATTGGAACTGGTTTGAGACAATTCTTTGTTGCAGAGAGCCATGTCCATCAGAATTGATCATCATGTAATACTGTTGTTGCTGTGTATGATGATCTCCTGGTTCTGCTCGTTTCACTCAGCATCAGTTCATGCAAGTCTCTCCAGGCCTCTCTGAAATCGTCCTGCTGGTCGTTTCTTACAGAGCAATAATATTCCATAACATTCATATACCATAATTTATTCAGCCACTCTCTAATTGATGGGCATCCCTTCAGTTTCCAGTTTCTAGCCACCACAAAAAGGGCTGCCACAAACATTCTTGCATATGTGGGTCCCTTTCCCTCCTCTAAGATCTCTTTGGGATATAGGCCCAGTAGAAACACTGCTGGGTCAAAGGGTATGCACAGTTTGACAACTTTTTGAGCATAGCTCCAAATTGCTCTCCAGAATGGTTGGATCCGTTCACAGTTCCACCAACAATGTATTAGTGTCCCAGTTTTCCCACATCCCCTCCAACATTCGTCGTTACCTTTTCCTGTCATTTTAGCCAATCTGACAGGTGTGTAGTGGTATCTCAGAGTTGTCTTAATTTGCATTTCTCTGATCAATAGTGATTTGGAGCAACTTTTCATATGACTAGAGATGGTTTTAATTTCATCATCTGAAAATTGTCTGTTCATATCCCTTGACCACTTATCTATTGAAGAGTGGCTTGAATTCTTATATATATGAGACAATTCTCTATAAATTTTAGAAATGAGGTCTTTATCAGAACCATTAAATGTAAAGATGATTTCCCAATTTGATGCTTCCCTCCTAATTTTGTCTGCATTTGTTTTGTTTGTACAGAAACTTTTTAACTTAAGATAATCAAAATTGTCCATCTGGTGTTCAATTAGGAGTTCCAGGTCTTCTTTGGACATAAATTTATTCCATCTCCACAGGTCTGAGAGATAAACTATATTACATTCCTCTAACTTGCTTACAAAGTCCCTCTTTATATCTAGATCATGAACCCATTTAGATCTTATCTTGGTATGTGGTGTTAGGTATGGGTCAAGCCCTAATTTCTTCCACACTAGTTTCCAATTTTCCCAGCAGTTCTTGCCAACTAGTGAGTATTTATCCCAAAAGCTGGGGTCTTTGGGTTTATCAAATACTAGATTGTTAAGGTTATTGCCTAGATTGTCCTGATATCCTATCCTGTGCCACTGATCGACTGCTCTATTTCTTAGCCAACACCCTTTCCTATTAAAAACACTAGAGAGTATAGGAATAAATGGACTTTTCCTTAAAATGATCAGTAGCATCTATTTAAAACCATCAGCAAGCATCATATGTAATGGAGACAAACTAAAACTATTCCCCATAAGATCAGGAGTGAAACAAGGCTGCCCACTGTCACCATTACTATTTAATATTGTATTAGAAATGTTAGCTTTATCAATAAGAGAAGAAAAAGAGATAAAAGGAATCAGAGTAGGTAATGAAGAAACCAAATTATCGCTCTTTGCAGATGACATGATGGTATACTTAGAGAACCCTAGAGACTCAACTAAAAAACTACTAGAAACAATTCACAACTTTAGCAAAGTTGCAGGATTCAAAATTAATCCACATAAATTATCAGCATTCTTATATATTACCAACAAAGTTCAGCAGCAGGAGATACAAAAAGAAATTCCATTCCAAATAGCAGATGATAGGATAAAATATTTGGGAATCTATCTGCCAAAGAAAAGTCAGAAACTATACGAACTAAATTACAAAACACTTTCCACACAAATAAAATCAGACCTAATCAATTGGAAAAATATTAAGTACTCATGGGTAGGCAGAGCGAACATAATAAAAATGACAATACTACCCAAACTAATCTACTTATTTAGTGCCATACCAATCAAACTCCCAAGAAATTATTTTACAGATCTAGAAAAAATAGTAGCAAAGTTCATTTGGAAGAACAAAAGGTCAAGGATTTCAAGGGGATTAATGAAAAAAAAGGCAGATGAAGGTGGCCTTGCTGTACCAGATCTAAAACTATATTATAAAGCAGCAGTCATCAAAACCGTTTGTTACTGGCTAAGAGAATTCATCTCTCTTCATGTCCTAAAAGAAAAATAGAAAAATTGAAATATTTTCCTTGGAAAAATAGAAAATAGAAAAATTATGCTATTTCCTAATTTTTCCTTACTTTAACCTGTGAAAAAGAAGGGTACATCTGTATGTATTTGTCCACATCAGACTCTCCAGAGCATCCTTCCTGGATATTGCTTTCTGACTATCCCTTTAATGGTAACTTTCCCTGTAGAATGTTAGATTATGTGAATTTACCTCTCTTTGTGTCCCAACTAACTATGCTGTGTCCTAATTTTTTCTTACCTGAACTTGTGAAAAAGAAGGGTACAACTCTATACATTTGTCCACATCAGACTCTCCAGAGCATCCTTCCTGGATATTGCTTCCTGGCCATCCCTTTAATGGTAACTTTCTCTGTAGAATGTTAGATTATGAGAATTTACCTCTCTTCATGTCCCAACCAACTATGCTGTTTCCTAATTTTTCCTTACCTGAACCTGTGAAAAAGAAGAGTATGTCACAATGCATTTGTCCACATCAGACTCTCCAGAGCATCTTCCCCCTTGCTTCCTGACCATCCCTTTAGTAGTAATTTTCCCTGTAGAATGTTAGATTATGAGAATTTACCTCTCTTCATGTCCTAACCAACTATGCCATTTCCAAATTTTTCCTTATCTGAACCTGTGAAAAAGAAGGGTACCCTTCCACCTGCCCTGGATTCATGAAGCATATATATATTCAATAATAATAATAATAATAATGAGTAAAAATGATATATTTCAGAGACTTTGAGAATATCTTTATATTACTAGTCAGTGAGCATCAGTACATTTTATTCACACATGATTACATTCCAAGTATATGCTTAAGAAGATATGTAAATGATTATAGACTGATTTGCTGCAGCTGGGGAAAAGCTTAACATTTTTTATCAAGGAGATATCAACCAGATTGTGACCAACCATATAATCTGCTCTAATGTTTCTAAATTGAGATCAACTGACTATATTGATTGATTTTCCTATCTATTTTATGTCCATTCTCCATGTCTAGGTAGGTCATGGGTATTTTATTATGTAACTTGTGTCAAGAGCTCTCAGAAGACATAAAGGTACCACTTGAGGGATGTTTTATCTCTCCAGTTCATTGCCCACATCCTGTATCACCAACTAAAATCTAGGAAACTTACTATATGATTCTTCCCTTAGTTCTGTTACTGACACCCCTTCCAAATTCATAGTTTACAAACTCAAAGAAGAAAAGTCACATTTATAGGTAAAAATGAGAAAGATGGGACTCAGAATTCATAAGGTTGATAACAAGTATATACTAAGAGCTTACTATAAACATGGGGGAAACAACCAGAATAAAAGAAAGATGGTTGGGGCAGCTAGATGGTGTAGTGAATAGAGCACCAGCCCTGAAGTCAGGAGGACCTGAGTTCAAATTTAGCCTCAGATGCTTCCTAGCTGTGTGACCCTGGGCAAGTCACTTAACCCCAATTGTCCCAGTTAAAAAAATAAATAAATAAAAAGAAAGATGGTTTCTGACCTCAGAGCGCTTACATTCCAATGAAGAAAAAGAAGACAAAGAGGAATGGGGATGGGGTAGAAAGAAGGATACTCAAGGGCATGAAGGTTAAGTCCTTTAATTCAGAAGCACAAGTGATCTGAATTCATCCCCTAAAATGTAAGCCCTTCCCCTTCCCCCAATTCACCAATGGGAGAAGGGAGCTGAAAGGAGATGGCTCCCGGTTCTGAAGAATAACTCATGGAAACTGATGCTGCCCATCAAAGAATAACCATTCCCCAGCTACCAAAGTAGTTTTAATACTTTGCAGTGGACGTCTCCTAGTCTCTCAGGATGTGGCTCCTCCTGTAATTCTTCAAAGCTCTCAGCAGGTGGCGTCAGTACCACTCCCTATTTTGTCTAATTTTGGCTAAAAGTAATTTTTTTTTGTGGTGGACCCTGACCCAGTATTAAATCCAGAACTCCCTAAATTATAGCTCAAATACTCCAGCCATGGATCACCTGAATGTTCACACTTCAAAGCTCTAGGTGAGTCTTCATCATTGACAACAAATAGTGGAAGGATGACTCTGACCCTTAAAGTCCCTCCCTAACTCTGTCCTGCACATCAATCTCCCTTCAAAGTGAGCCTTCTTCCTTCCAGTCTAAAAGTCCAACGGCACCTTTATTTCTGCCTGATTTTCTGTAAAAAATCTTTGAGTTGGGGCAACCAGGTGAGATTATTCCAATTACTTGGAGATCTTTTCCCCAATATCTAGCATAGAGAAGATAAGGTGGGGGAACTGTGCTCCAGGAAGATGGAGAGAAGAGAAAATAATTAGTTCCTGCTACAATTCTTGGTGTATAAAGGGCAGGTTTGGAGCTGAGGGATAACTGAAGGTTATATAGACTGGAAGCATCCAATCCTTTCTGTGTTTAGCACGCCATGACATTGCCTTTTTCCATTGCTTCTAATGGCTTCAAAGGGTTCCTAGGAGACACCTAAGTGCAATCATAGATGTGGGACTCTGGGGGAAGAAGGCAGCAGCTATTACCCGGCAGAAAGCTTTGGCTCATGTATATACAACATCTACTGGAATTAAAATTTTAGTGGTGAAGGCACAGTTTACCTAAGGGACTTCCTCTCCATTCCCAAGCCAGCTGGGATCAGAGGTGTCCCTTAACCCTGGGCACGGCACTGAGCATCTTCTCCAGAATCCAGGATTTCCTCCGCTGCTGGCCAAGGCTATCCAAAACTTAAGTGACCTTTGGGAAAATCTCCAAGGCTTGTTTCATCATATTAGCATGTACACAGTACAGTGGTTGATAATCAGCGGCCTTTTCCCAAAGTCATCCTCAGAACTTTCCTTTCCAGATCACCTGCTGAGAGCAAGGAAGAGAAAACCTACATCTCATTTGAGGTTAAAATGTCTCCTAGCATTGCAAAATGGGATGTGACTGTACAATAAAAATCTCTACCAGCAATAATTTCATTGCAACCATCTCCTGAATTTTTTTCAGATGAGAAAGAACATCCCTATTTCTTGTAAATGGTCACCATCGGCAAGCAACATTTGGAGATAGGGATTTTATCTTTTTATGCACCAGCAGTGTCTAGTTTATTGTAGTTGCTCAATAAATATTACTTAATTTCTAATCCAGTATTTTCACTTCTTTGTCTGTATCCTTCATGTTTTCTCAGTGCTTTTGATACTTGGGCTTATGGAGTTAAGGTAGGAAGCTTTATTCTGATATAATATTGGACACATTTAGAAAAGGCAGAATTGTAAGAGAAAGAAATTTAATAATGGGATTTAGAGATTAAGGCAATTTAGCCAGGAGAGCACAAACAAAAATAACGGAAATACAACTTGCCTTGGATTTTAATGTAATTCCTCTATGCATTTGAGAGCCCTAGGAGAGGACCTACCCATTTGGACCAAATAGAACTTAACCGGCAGGTAGCAGAAAATAATGGCTAAGGAAGGAACAGAGAGATCTAGCAACTACTAAAATCTAATATAGCCATTGAAAAGGGGTTTGCCTTTCAGGATACTCATTTTAAGTAAATTTTAAAATACATGCTGTATTTCCAGTTAAGCCTGAAGCATTTTTTTTATGGGATTCTCCTTATTGATGAAGAGAATTCTCAGTCACCAATTCTGCTCCTCATGCTGGCAGGACACAGCTTCCAGTCGGCATTTTCTATACCAATTAGGAGAGTTTGGAAATCTGGTTTACATTCAGTAATATAAAACAGACTTTGCCTTGAAAAGGAAGCTAAGCAGGATGGAGATAAGGATACTGGGAACTGGCATAGAGATGGGAACAGGGATGGGGATGGGTGAGAAGGAGATGTGTAGGGTGAACGTAGGTAACAATACTCATACACAGCTCTTCCAGATCAGAATAATGGCCCATAGGGAAAAGTGACTTGCAGAAAAATCATGTAAAGAACCAGGTATGGAGTCAGAAACTGAACGGAGAACTTCTGACTCCCCAGAGCTTTCTTCATTTTGTGGGAAAGGAAAGGTGTGTTCAGGGGAAGAGAACACTCTGACAAAATAAAATAAGGGGAGAGAATGAGAGAGAAAGGCTGAGGAAGAGGAAGACAGGATGAGGCAGTCACAGTAGAATTCAAGACAGGAACACAGAATGTTAATACTGCTGGCTTCATTCCATAAGACTGACCATGAAGCCTGTTCCCACCTGAAGACTCAGGGTTTGGAGTAAGACATAGATTTTTTTTTTACATATAGCCAGTACAGAGATGGACTTTGCATTTGTTACAAGGATATTTTTTTTTCTTTTCCCATAGCAAAGGAAGTAGTAGGAGAAAGAAAAAAGTTTTTTTAATTAATTTTTTTAAATATTAATTTTAAAAATACAACTTTATTTATATTTATCTCGCTATCCCAAGACTTAGGATGCTGAACAGAATAGCTCTTCCCAATTTGTTGTGGATTACCCAGAAGCCCACAGGAGCATATGAACAGCATATAAAGACTAACCCTCTCATCTCCATCCAACACAATTTTTTTTTTTGTAGTCTGAGGGAAGCTCTACTCTCTGGTTCAATTTAGCAACGGGATGGTTTACCTGAACACTCTGGTTGTGTCTGATAGGGAACCTCATCTGGGACAAGTATTTGGTGAGCAGTTCAGAAAGAGGGCTGAGGATGAGGGATCAGGGAGAACTTGACTTGCACAAAGATGAACAAGGAGAGAAATGTTTGATAACATCCTGGCCTACTGGTAGAACTCGGGGCCCCTTGGAGCAGGGGCAATAACAGCCCTGAGAGATTGGCCCACTGTAATGCTTTCCACCAAGGTCATTGAGAACCAGGGGTCAAGGAGTAGACAGCCAAGATCAGGCAGTTTGAATTATTATTATTCCCCACTGGGATTGGGGGGATGAACTGAAACTTGCCTGTCAGCACTGAGCAAATGGAAGGTGGGAGTGTATGGATAATATAAAAGATTTTTTTTTCAGACCAGACCAAATAGACATCCTACTGGCCTGCTTTTACTAAGATGAGGAATAGGGTGAATGGAAGGAAGTTGTTCTCAATGACCTTCTAATTAACAAAGCAATTATTTACCTGAATTTTTAGGCTGTTAGTCCTCCATTGATACAGATTAGAAATCATCCTCCAAAAAAATAATAATAAAAAAGAAATCATCCTCCACTAGATTTTTCTTATTCTTACTGAGTGTAAGTCCAACACTACCTACTACCTAGATTGCAGCAAAATGAATTTATTGGATTTTGGAAATCATAACAGTGAAAAAGAAATATAGTGTGAGAATATGTTGTCATCTAGAAAGAAACCTGGGAATCAAATCTCCAGGAGGTTTGAGTGTCTATATGGGATATTGCAAGGTTTCTTAAGCTTTTTCCACTCATGACCCCTTTCTGCCTGAGAAGTTTTTATGCAATCCTAGGTATATAGATATATAAAATAGGTATATGAATAAAAAACTTACTGGTAATAAATCATAATTTCACAACTCCCATATATGGAGTTGCAATCCACAGTCTAGGAAGTTTTGGAATATTGAAGGGAAATGTATTAGAGCAGGAGTGGAGTTGGAAGAAATACATGATCAACATTAGCTTAATGTAGTCTGAAGAAGGACATTTTAGTCAGAGTATATGAGTAATTCAGTTTATAAGATAGGTAAAGAGTAAATTGGATTTCTTAAGTCTCTCATAAGTTGAACTATTCCTGAAAAGTCCCATTGTTTCCCAAGTAATCTATAATCACTAAAGTTCAGGGTTATTAACAAGGGATGCTCTAGGAAAAAAAAACTACAATATTTATGACACTTGACATACTTTTAAGTTTAATTTGTATTATCCACATTTTTTTCATCATTTTCTGAAGCCTAGACAATCTACAAAATAATAACTCAAGTCCTGCTCTATAGTGTTTGAGTTTCTGATTTCCAAAGTATAAATATTCACAGTGAAAATTTAATAGTGAGTTAGTATGAACTGGATTGGACACAACCTGCCAACATTTCCTGATAATTGATAACACCTCTTGGAAATAATCATACCAAATGTTGGTCTAAACTGTTAATGAGATCTTACATTGCTTTAAGAAAGTCATGGTTGGGGGACTGTGGCAGTAATTACCAGCTGGTAATTCTACTGTACTTTGTCAGGTTAGACTTAATCTAAAGTGTTATGTTTAGTTCTGGGTACTGTTTAGAAAGGGCAGTGTTAGCTAGCACCTGTCCAGAGGAAGACAACCAGGTTCTGAGTCCATGCCATAGGAGGATTGGTTGAAGGAACTGGGAATGTCTGATCTGGAGAAGAGAAGATTTAGTATATGAGCTTCCTTAAGCATTTGAAGGTCTGCCAAATATTTGTTGCACTTGATCCCAGAGGATAAGGACAGGACCCTCAGAGATTTCTTTGATCAACAATTGCTGGATGATTGCTTTTATGCCCCCTTCTTTCTTTCAAGTAATCTGCTTCAGGCTACTTAAAGCTATCGTGCATCTTTTTCATTGCCTTTGCATCTATTTACAATTTGGATTTTTGAGAGATTTTTGATTTTTGGTCTTATTGCATTGCCCAGAGAAAATAACGGTGTTTGAAATATGGCTTTTTTTTTCTATCAGGGAACAGTTTGGGATTTCTGAAAGTATTGCCTACTTATCAAAATGCAATCTACCCTACTCTCCTATTCCTCTGATTCCAGTTTATTGTCCATAAACAGACCTTGTCCTAGAGAGAGATATGCAGTGATGGGTTAGCTCGTGTTTAACAGCTGCATGCATAATTTAGACCAAAGCTGCTTAAACTGTGGTTCACAAGCCCATATAGGGTCTCATAACTGAATGTGGGGGTTGTGAAGTTATGATTTATTACCAGTAAGTGTTTGATTTGTATTCTTATTTTATTTACCTATATACGCTGGTCATGCAAACATTTCTTGGACAAAAAGGGCCTGTGAATGAAAAAGTTTAAGAAGCCCTGATTTAGAAAATACATATTTTTATTAACTTAGAGGTTTCCTGCATGGAATTATAGGATGATTTCATGAATGATCATGGAAGCTTTGGGGAAACCCTATCATGTTCTGGCACTTCATGCAATCAGTATAATATTGCATGATTATTCAAATTATAAAACAAAATCTTAGGTCAAGTCCAAGGGAAGGTTGATCCCAGTGGGGATCAGAGAAGACTTTTTGGAAGAGATGCTTTTTGCCATGAGCATTAAAGAATGGACAGACATTTAACAAGTAAAGGGAGGAAGGAGGATATGCCAGGTATTTTGTACAGTTACATCAGTCACCAAGCAGGCAAGTACAGAGTGTGGTGGAAGTGGTGGAGCCGAGAGTAGAAAGATTTGACTTGGAAGGGAGTAATATAAAATAAAATGAAAAGGCAGGGTAGCCCAAGATTGCAAAGGGGCTTGAAGATAAATTTGAATTCTATTCAGTAGGCTATAGAAAGCCATGAAAGATTCTTTTTAATAGTCAGTCAGTTAGGTAGAATTCATGACACAACTAAACACCAGAAGACAAAAGTCAGCTCCTGCTCTCCAGAAGCTTACAGTTTAATGGAGGAGACAAGATGATACAAAATTAATTGCCACTAATCACAAAGGGAAGAATTGCATTGATGAAGATTGGGAAAGGCTTCTTGCATAAGGTGAGAATTTAGCTGAAATTTACTGGGACCCCTGGAAGCTTGAAGGTGGAGATAAGAAGTCAGGGGGGACCAGAATAAGGAAGTGCCTTGTTTGAGGAAGAGAAAGGAGCCAGTGTTATTGGATCACAGAGTACATGGGAATAAGTAGAGGAAGCCGATGGGGTCAGATCTAGCCTGTGGACTTGGAAAGCCAGACAAAGGATTTTATATTTGATACTGGAAGTGAAAGGGAGCCAATCACTGGGGTTTATTGAACAGTAGAAAAATACGGTTAGACTTGAGTTTTGTTATTTTCTGCCTCCTTGTGAGTTCATTTTGGCAAAGATGCTGGGCGGTTTGCCATTTCTTTCTCCAGCTCATTATAAAAATGAGGAAATTGGGTTAAGTGACTTGCCCAGAATCACATAGCTAAGTATCTGAAGCTGCATTTGAACTCAGGTCTTCCTAACTCCAGACCCAAAGTTCTATGCACTGCACCACCTAGCCACCTCAAGAGCTATTACACCTTTGACAAATCCAATGAGCTTCTGAATGCTCCACAGACAGGAAATTATCTTCTTTTAGCCTTCTCACCTGAAGTCAGTTAAAATTAAGAATACAAAGCTGGGTAAAGAAAAGCACTGGACTGTATTCAAATTGCCTAACAGATAAATAAGTGGGTTAAGTGTCTGGTTACAGAAAGTGAAAGCCAGCCAGGAGACGGAAGAAATTATATCTAGGCTGGGATTTTTGCAACCTCTCATCTTTAACAGGTGGTTGCTAATAATATCTTTGCTCATGTGAGCACTCAAAGTATAGATTCTGAAAATCGACGTCAGAAACTCAGTGTTTCAGAAAACTGCCCCCGAATCTCTTCCAAAGAGTTTCTGTAATTAGCCACCCAGCTAAGAGTGTCTATTTAACGCCCATTTTGTTTGGGAGTCTGGAGGACAAGAAATGGTGAGGATTTTTTTAAGAGAAATTGTCCCTTCCCTTGGAGAACTTTCACTCTAATGGAAAGAAAGGACAGATAAAAGTGAAAACACATGGATAAAGAAACCACAAATGGGCTCAAAACATGTCCATCCTCATGGCTCTCTGCAACATAGAATTGTCTCAAACCAGTTCCAATTGTTCACTGAAGAAGACCATATACACCCAGAGAGAGGGATATGAAATATGGACCACAACGTAACATTTTCATGATCTCTATTGATATTTGCTTGCATTGTGTTTCCTTTCTCTGATTTTCTTTTTTTTTTTTTTTCTTGTAGATAGGATTTTTCTTGCACAACTTGTCAAGTATTTCAACATTATTAACATGTAGTGGACTTCCTGCCATCTAGGGGAGGGAAGGGGACTGGGGGTAAAATTTGTAATGGAAAGCTTTGTAAAGATCAATGCTGGGGAACTACCCATACATATGTTATACAAATAAAAAGCTTTAATAAAAAAAATGTCCCTCCTCCCATAGGTATAAGTGATAACTCAATGATTGCATTAGCAATTGAGCACAACCAAAGAAGGCTTAGAGGAGGTGAGTCACTATTATCTATATTTGATATAATAAAATCAACATGTTAGTTTTTGAAAATCTGGGCAAATGTTAATTTTTACTTTTAAATAATATTTTATTTCCCCCATTACATGTATAGACAGTTTTAAACATTAATTAAAAAAATTGAATTCCAAATTCTCTCCTTCCCTCTCCCCCAGCACTTTCCTTGAGACAGTAAGCAGTTTCATATAGGTCACCCATGTATAATCATGCAAAACATATTTCCATATTAGTCATGTTGTGACACAAGACACAGAGAAAGGAAGAAAGAAAGAGAAAGGAAGGGAGAAAGGAAGAAAGGAAGGAAGGAAGGAAGGAAGGAAGGAAGGAAGGAAGGAAGAAAGGAAGGAAGGAAGAAAGAAAGAAAGAAAGAAAGAAAGAAAGAAAGAAAGAAAGAAAG
>JAJPUD010004046.1:0-38504 GCA_023553655.1 Myrmecobius fasciatus
AATTTTGTTTTTCAGTTCACCATTTTTATTTTCCAGTGAATTGGTGATTTTTTCCAATTCACCAATTTTGTTTTTCAGTGAACTGTTTTCTTTTTCCAATTCACCAGTCCTATTTTCCAGTTTTTGATATTTCTGTTGCCCTGATCTCAATTTATTTCCCCATTCTTCTTCTAGCTCTCTTTTGAGATTCTTAATGCAATCATCCAGGTAAGCCTTCTGAAAGGGAGACCAACTTAAGTCTGCCTTTGTGGCTTCATCTGGGATTGTTTTCATAATGTCAGGATCTGGGGACTGTTCTATTTTTTCTCCGTAAAAGCTTTCTATGGTGAGAGCTCTCTTCTGCTTCTTGCTCATGATTTAAAGTTGGGATATTGGTCAAAACCAGAGAAAACTGCAATGATTTGTATTTGCCCTGGGGCAGTTTGCCGAGTTGACTTCCGGTCTGAGGCTGGTCGGGCTAGATTAGCACTAGGACCACGTTTTCAGCTGGTCTGGATCCACCCTTTTCCAAAGGCAGATCTGCCAAAGCACCTGCCCGCAAGCAGAGCAAAGTGGCCCAGGCGTCTCCCAGGGGCTTCCTGGGTGCCTTAAATCCGCCCCTCTATCGCAGCCCTGACTTCCACCCCGTCTGGAGTCTGATTGCGACCAGTGGCCGATTTCCCCTGAGGCTAACCTTCTCCGGAGTTCTTTCACTGTAGATCTTTGATAGAAGTGCGTTGTAGTCCGAATGCTTGGAGTTGCTCTCACTTAGAAACCAGTTGGAAGGCTTACTTTGTCTGAGTTTGAGGGAATGTCCGGGGAGTTCACAGAGAAAGCTGTCCGCAGTTCTCCATCTTGGCTCCGCCCCCCTATAGCAGTTCTTTTTGTGGTGGCTAAGAATTGAAAATCAAAGAGATGCCCATCAATTAGGGTATAACTAAAAAAGGCTGGTGTATATGATTGTAATGGAATATTATTGTACAATAAGAAATGATAAGTAGGTTGATTTCATAAAAACCTGAAAAGCCTTTCATTAACTGATACATAGTGAAGGGAATAGAATCAGGAGACCATTGTGTCTAGTAACAGCAATATCGTTCAAGGAAGAATTGTGAATGATTTAACTTTTCTCAGCAACACAATAATCCCAGACAATTCCAAAGGACTAATGATGAAATATACTATCCACCTCCATTGGAAAAACTGATATTGATTGAATACATACTGAAGCATGCTATTTTTCACTTTCTATTTTCTTTTATGCAAGTCAATATGTAAATATTTTACATATTTGCACATGTATAACCTATATCTGATTGCTTACTGTCTCAGGGAGTAGAGAAGGGAAAGAGAATTTTGCTATCAAAACTAAACAAAAATGTTTAAAAATAAAAAAAAAAAAATAAAGAACAAGTAAACTTGGGAAACTATGAGAAAAATACAGGGTTCTTAATGGAGCGATGCCTTAGAGAAGATGATAGTGAAAAGTACAAATAGAGGTTTTATTCTTGGTGAAGATAAGGTCTCTTCTTCCTTAAAGTATAAATTGATAAGGAGGAAAAAATGTCAAAATGAGGGGAGTTTACCATGTGGAGAAGGGAAAAGAGGAAATTTTTGGTGTCTAGCTTCTACTTTCTCAAGTAAAAGGAAACTCTGTAAAGCTGAATTTCTGATGACAAAAAGATTTCAGGGCTCTGAAATAAGATGTATTATATAGGTTTCTTAAGGAATAAAAAGCAAAATCATTGATGTATACCAGATTATTTAAAAATATGCTTCAGACATAAGAACCTTCTCCCAAAAATTAAATAGCTAGTAAGGAGCTCATATATTGCAAAAAGTTCCATCTAGTTGAGAATGAATTTTACTTAGGAAAAGAAGCCTTTCCTTTGCAATAAACTGGAAACTAGCATTAAAAAGTGGAGAGAAAGTTGTAGTCATGCTTGTTCAATATCTCATAGGGAAGGGAAATGGGACTCAAAAACTATTTTTACACAGTTTCCTTAATGTAGATGATCAGATCTGAAACTGACTACAAGGTTTTACAGAATTGTTTTCAATTTCCATAGGGATTAAATACCGCAAAGTCATTCTTTTTTTTTTTTTTTTATATATATATATAGTGAAAGAAATATAAAAAATCAGACCAAGGGAATGAAATGATAGTTTTAGATTCATAAACTGCCTGAATTCTGACGAGGATGCTACAAATTCAATATTCATGTGAAGGTCAAAGAACCAAAGACCCCTCAAAGGAGTTAAGAGATATTCTTGAGAATTGTAGTGTGCCAGCATCTTTCTCTGCTCTGGTCCAAGCACTTTCCTTTCTGAAACACCAGTAGCAGAGCTTTCTGAGTTAAATAGACCAAGAAGCTGAAGATTATACACATCATAGGTATTTTTGTCTCAGTCTTAATACTCATTTAGTTCATTTCCTCAGATTTATTCTTTCTACAGTCTTGAATGTATTTTTTTTTTATCTCATCCACTCAGTCCTGGTATCCTGATGTAGACATTGCCACCAGCTATTGCTGTCTTGGGGACAATATCAGAATGTCATTGAGAAGTCCAAAATCCTCCTGCTCCTTTGAAACTCACAAGGTCCTCCAATACCAGAAATCTTTACTTTATCCCCAAGCAATTTCTTCTTGGGGATGGCCATTTTTTTCTCTCTTCCACGGAATACTAGAACCTGTTGATTCTAAAGAGCTTTATGGTTTTATATGGGTCCTAGAAGTCATGACCAATTTCTTTGATTCATTCAAATAGACTGAGTGGCATCTAGGAAGATGTCCAATCCCTATTCGTATCTAATGAAAAAGTGATATATGTTTTCACCTGAGAAATATATCCGGGCATGGCACTTTATTTATTTTACGTGGGGAGAGATATTTGATTGATTGATTCTCCTCCTTACAATTATAACCAAAGAAACTCTTTCTATTGTTTCTTTCAAAGCAAATCTCAGTAAAAAAAAAATGCATTTATGTTATTTTCTTATTTTTGATATTTATGTGCAAAAGAACCTATTCAAGTTTGTGAGTGTTTCCTATATAACATCAATTATTGATAAGATGGGAACAATTTAAAGCTCTTCCTTTTTTTAATAATCCATGCTTTTTCCTTGTGTTTCTGTTTTACCTAGAGTGAAATAAACCCTTGCCATTATAAAACTTTTTCTCTAGTGTTTTCTTTTTTAGTAATAAATTCACATTTTTAAAAGTCTTCTCTGTGTCCTTTCCACTCATACTTTAATTTTTCATTCACTTTATTTTCTTTTGGTACTTTTTCTTACTCTTCCTAGATGCTACTTAGATCTCAGACCTTGAGAAAATACATGGACACAAACAATCGGAGCCGCATTTTCTCTATATACGTGTGTATATTTTGTATGCATATATTCAGGAAAGTTCTCATATGTGAGTCACAGAACATGCATTTCAATAATAAATCATAGGGTTCCAGAGCTCAAAGGGACTGAACAAGTCCTCTATTCTGGGCCTTTCAAAATACAGGCCTTCAGAGAGTAAGTGACTTGTCTAGGATAATACATTTGGGTAGAAACAGAGAAATGAGGAAAAAATAGACTCTCATTCCAATGTAGTTTCCTGAACACCACACTACTTTATCTTACTTACATTAGTAATAATTTAAAATATTGTAATTTATCATATTCACACACAGAAGTAAAGGCAATCACAAATGTATAAGAAAGATGCAAAAAACTTAAAAAAAAAAAAAAAAAAAAAAAAAATGGGAAGGTCAGCATATACCTTAAGGCTAATTAACTATTTTATGCATAGTCCAGTGGAGTAAATTGCATTTTGTCCTTTTTTAGGATGGACATGGAAACATTTCTTCAAGAATAAACATTGTTGTCACTATGAAAGTATTTCATCTTTTTATGTTTCACAAAATATTTCCCTGAAAAATAAATGCAAATGACATAGATTGTGAAAATTAAATCCATTCTCCCCCTTCTATCTACAGATTAGGAAATTGTCTTTCCTAATATATGAAGGTAGAAAAAAAAAAACCTGTTAGATAAAACACTTTGAGTTTGCAAAGTGAACTTTTTTTTAATTAAAGCTTTTTATTTTTCAAAATATATGCATGGATAATTCTTTGACATTAATCCTTACAAAACCTTGTGTCCCAATCCCCACCCTCCTTCTCCCACTCCTGCAAAGTATGCTTTAACCAATCCTATGGGTTAGATGCCACAGATATTATTTCTATTTTGCAGATCTTGAAAGTGAGGCTCAGAAAGGTTAAACTTATGGTAAAACAGCTGGTTAAGTATCAAAAATTCAATTTGAAAGCTGCTTTCACTCTAAGTTCAACACTCTATCATGTTTGTATGTGATCCTCTGCTGATTTTGACTGTAAACTTGGACTCAGGTATATGAGTTCAAATCCTGCCTCTAACATTTACTGATCCTGAGTGAGGACTATAACTACTCAGCCTCAGTTTCTTCACCTGTAAAATGGAGAAAATAATCTTCACAAGGTAATAAGAATTTAAAAAAGGACAAAATTTAAAAAGTCCTTTAGTAACATTAAAGTGTTAAATTAAAATTATTATTAATGTCATTATTTTTATCGTTATAACTACTACTACTACTTTATTTCACTGCAGAATGCTTTGTTAGATTTATAAGGCAAGTTGATCTCAACTGCTTTCTTGAGAAAATGAGTCTTTAACACTCAATAAATATATAACATTAATTTTGCTTTGTATTATTTGATTTTTTTGAACACTGTCCCAGGATGCTCTGTTGTACCAGAACTTGTCTTTTATATGGATGAGATTGTAGTTCATAAATGTGGTAAGAATCTCTGGAGGTTTCTCTTAGAGTTCCTTACTGCCTAAGCTTCTGTCACAGCAGAGAAATAATTATTTGTATGATTTATGTGCCTGCATAGAACCTATGTGCCAGATGAACTTTACTAATCACTTTTATTACATAACTGTCCTAGTATCATGTAACTGTGTTTCTCTCAGATTCCATAGGTAGCAATTTAATTTCTTTACAAGACTGAAGAATTGGTTAATATGCATATACATACATAGGCAGGAAGGAATACAAGCACACAAGGTTAAGAATTATTTTATTATTTTTACTTGTATTTCTGGTGTCTAGCATCATATCCAGCACTTAATAGATGATTATAAATACTCATTGGTTAATTTTTTTTTCCTTTGGTCAAAGACATGTTTGATAATTAAGCTGTATTATTTAGCTCAAGTAAAATATGAGTTATTGTTATCTTTTAACATAAAATTAAGGCAGTAACCATAATGTAGCTACATGTGAAGTAAAAGGCTCATTAAAATATATTTTTACCTCAGGATGAAGGCTTTTTAATGAAAGAAAAGCCTTCATTTGCACAGTATGGTGGTAAAATAAAAATACTGAATCTGTATGTATTATTCAAAGATTAATAGAACCCATTGTGTTATATGAGAACAGTGTATTTAAAGTAATGCAACAATTTCTTTTTCCTCAAAGCAAAAATCTTTGCTTTCATGGCTATTTTCTACCAAATAAAAGAAAATGCCCCCTAACTAATATTGTTGGCTACACATTACATTTCCAAGGAACATTTGGAACAATAACGAGTCATTTGCAGTTTAGGTTTATGAGTCTCGTTGCTGCGCTTTGCAGCCCCAAACATAAAAAAAAAAAAAAAAAAAAAAAAAAAAAAAAAAATTGTAAAAGGCTATTAAACACAACCTCCCCTTTATGTTTGCCATCATAGTACTGAGGGTTTCCCTCCCCCATCCCATTTTCATTTGTTCATTTATTTCCATTTGGTTCTGAATGAAGCTATATGGTGTGTCAGGTGTAATCTTGTCTGTGACAGGATATTCTCTACCGCAGTCATACATTATTATACTCTGTCCCAGACATCAACTGCTTTGAAAATTAATTGTTGCTCAGGAAAAAAAAAGCACAAACAAAAACAAACTTTGCTTAATTTAGAAAAGAATAAATGAAAGCATGTAAAATTTCTGCCCCCAAAAGTAATAGCTGGATTTCGTTAAATATATGGGAAATGCAATCAGATATCCCAAATTTTACCTGCTCTTTTACCATTCAGTTTCTAGACATTGGTCCTTTTAATTTCCACAAGCCTATATAGTGAAACAAAGAACTTTTTATTTTAATGCCCATTTCATTAAATTACAGTGAGGCCTGAGAGTTCTCATTCTAGGCTCACTATTATATTTCTGTAGTTATTTTTTTTCTTCAAAGAATATTTTATTGATCTTTTTCACACCACAGTCATTTCCTGATATGGTGCTTTCCTATCATCATTAACTACTTTCTCGTAACAAAAAAAAAAAGCAGGTAAGCAAAACTGTCTAACAAATCAAGCTCATCACAAATCAGAGGCAGCTTTTGAAAGTTTTTCAACTTCATTTTTGTAATAATTTTAAAAATAAATTTTAAGGTTACATTTTGTTTTTTACCTTGCCTAAAATTTCTCTTCTATCCCACTCCTTTCCCCCTATTAACAAATCATCTCACATATTCAAGTGGGGAGGAGGGTATCTGTTTGTGTTTTTGTTTTATTTTAGTCTATTAAGTTTCTAATGAATACAAAGAAGTACTTTTTCATCATCTGTTCTCTGGGACCTTGAGTGATCATTGAAATTATGACTTGGCTTCATTAGAGTGTGGTTGTTTTCTTTATTTGATTTTTTTGAACTTAAATTATTATAGTAATTTATATTTTGCTATTTCTATCTTATTCTCTGACGTAATTCAGCCAGATTTATTTATTCATTTATTTATGTCAACAAACATTTATTAAGCACCTACAATGTGTCAGACACTGTGCTAAGTGTTGAGGAGAGAAACAAAAGTAAAAGATGGTTCCTGCTCTCCAGGGGCTTAGTCTAATGGAGGAAATTCAATGCAAACAATCATATACAAAAAATGCACATATAAATGTACATATTCTCCAATTAAGGAGTAGTCACATATTTTGCCAATTTTATTGGTTTGAAGGCTCTAGAGCTCTATAAGGCTATAAGATTAATCTATCTCTCTTTCTTTCTATTTATCTTCTATCTATCATTTAAGTTTTCTAGGCCTTGAGATCAACTGTCTGTCACATTACTATGGCATACACATATGTATATGTCCATGGAGATATGTGTATATAGATGTGTATTCACGTGTACATACAGAGAGAAACTTATGTGTTTATCAATTATCAAAAGAGAGCAAGATAGGCCATTTTTTGTTTAATTGTTTGCCATTCTGACTTTTTATGACCCTATTTGGGGATTTATTGTTAAAGATACAGGAGTCGTTTTGCCATTTTCTTTCTCTTCTTCATTTTACAGAGGAGGAAACTGAGGCAAACAGATAAAGTGGCTTGCCCAAGTTCACACACCTAGTATGTATCTGAAGCTAGATTTGTATTCAGAAAGATGAGTCCTTTTGACTTCATTCCTATCATTCTGTTCTCTATACCACCTAGCTTCCCCTTTTTCAAAAATGCACATTATCTATCTATCTATATAAAATCACACATATGTGTACATATAAAAACATATACATATATACACATATACCTACATTAATATAAACACATATATTTGAAAAAGCAGTATGACAGATAGTCGGTCTAAAGACCTAAAAAGCTTTGCTTTAACTTCTGTCTCTGATATGTACTGGCTTCTCCACTTGTCCTAACCCTCAACACCATGTCAAAACTCTAGGCTTGCTCCTCTCATCCGGCCAACATGCAAGCAATACTGGACATTAGACCCTTGTTAAAGGAGCCACCTATATAAATTTATGATTTATAAAATAAAGACAGATACTTTTAAAGAGGGAGCTTTAGATAGGGATGTCGATACTGACATATATAGAAATAGACTAGATGTTAATGGTTAATGCAGATGGTTGCTTTAAAAAAAAGATTAATGATTTCATCAGTATATAGACATACTAGTGAAGAATGTCATCTACCAGTACAGATCATCATTTTTTCTGCAGCTTATACTCTCAGAGTATTGCCTGAGATATGGAAAGGTAAATTGACTGGATTAGGATCACACCAGTATTTGGCTGAGGAGCAACTTAAACCCAATACCTCTGAGGCCAAATTTTTGTCTACTATGCCACATTGTCTAATAGTATTAACATTTATATGGCTGTAAGTATCTTCAATAATAATAATAATATTTAACACTTATGTAGCACTTATTATACATTAGGCCTTGTGCTAATCAATTGCAATCTAATTTGATCTTCACAAAACCTCTGAGAGGGAGTCATCATCTCCTTTAACAGTTGAGGAAACTGAGGCAAAAAGATTTTATATGACCTACCCAGGGTTACACAGCTAGTAGGTATCTTACCTTGAATTTAAACTTGTCATCTTGACTTAAGTCTGTACCAACTATATTACCCAGATACTTGTTACATGATTTTCCCAAATGTGGACTAGGTAACTCAAGTGTCATCATCCTCATTTTTTAAAGTTTATTTATTTTTAATACACATTGCATCATTTTCATTTGACAAAGAAGGAAACTCAGATTCAGAAAGTTTAGATGATTTTTTGAAATTCTTGCAAAAATTAATGAGTCTAACTTAAATAATAGTCTTTCCATTAGACTATGCTGCTGCTACTCAAACTAGTGCCCAGATTTTTCAGAAAAAATCAAACCCGGACTTCTTCCAAATTCTAGTGTTAACTCTTCACTAGGTAGAACATGAGGTGATGATGTCAACAGAGTAACTAGAATAAGAAGTGTTCAACCATGTCATTTTGTCTAAATTTTTATAACTTGTAATTATATTACTGGGTTAGAAGTGGCAAAGTCTATATTTAGTGAGTTTGTGAAAATTCAATCCAAATAGCCTTTTTAAGTACCAGCTATGTGTAGGACACATAAGGATCCTAAATTCTGAGCCAAAAAGAATGATACAAATCACTTAGTTATAGAATCCAAGCATTTACTGCCAGAAATAACCATAGAAATCATCAAGGGCAAGACCTTCATTTTATAGATGAGAGACCTGCCTGGGGATCTGAGTTTAGTGTCTTGTTCAAGGTCATAGAGGTAATAAATAGTGAAACTTGACTTTAAACCCTGAATTTCTAAATTCAAGCATAGACACAGTTGGGAAATGAAGGTCCAGAGGAATTATGACTTGCCTGATGTTACTCAGATAGTAAACCATAGGACCAAGATTATAACAATATCTTCCATTTCATTTAATGTCCTTTCAATACAGCCTGTTGCATCTAATATATCTAAAATAGATCTTGCTTGAACATAGACAATGAGAGGAAAAAACATGTGCAAAAATAACCAGGAAATGAAGAAAAATGAAAAAGAAAGGTCCAGGCAAAGACCTATCAAGACATTTGAGTAAGAAGAGATCATTTCAGTTGGGGCAGAGAGCTTTAAAGAAGGCTTTATAGAGAACATAATATCTGTAATTGATCTTGGAAGATGAAAGGCAGTTCAACAGATGAAAATGGAATTAAGGAATCCCATTCCATAGATGGGCAATGACAAAGGGCACAACAAGAGAAAAAAATAAGGCAAGAACAATGGAAATCCATCCATTTAATGAGAGCATAGACTATAGAGAAGGAAGTAATACCTGACAATTAATAATCAGAAATATAGACTAGTTGAGAGACAATTCTTGGATAAAGAATTATATTTTAATTTAGGCAATAGGAAGCCACTTACCACAGTTACAGAATCCATGTGTAGAGTGTATTTTAGCCTCCCCTAAATTTTCAACTAGTGTGTAGTAGTTACTGTGGCTTAAAAGAAACAAAAAATTGCCTAACTTAGTTTGTCCAGACAACCTAACCAAGTCTATACTATATAGATTTATGCTTCAAGATACTAAAATCAAGGAAGAAAGAAAAAAAAGACTCCAGGAGAATATATTAGTGTGTGTGTGTGTGTGTGTGTGTGTGTGTATCATATCTTGGCATATGGAAGTTCATCATTCATAAAGGTTTTATAGAAGAAATGAGGTTCATCGGAAATGAAAAGAGATTTTGAACCAGAGGACCTATGTTTAAATTCCTCTGGATAGGATTTATATTTTGGATAAGCTGCTTTGTTTCACTGGTCCTGCTATCCTCATCTGCAAATGGATTGTAAGGTCCCTTAAAGATTTAAATATGACTTCTTATAACACATAATTCCTTTTATAATATTGCTCATCCTTCAATAATTTTAAAGTAATATAATACCAAGGAATATTAGATATTGGCATTTGCTCTTGAGTAGATGAAACGCTATTTTGCAGCACCATTTGAACCATAATCAAGAATTGAACCTTTTTTGATAATCTATTTCTTACTCCAAATAAAGAGTCTAAAGTTTCATAGGTGAAATTATCAAATTTCAGTTTGCTACTTTTTTAAGATTGAGCAAATTTTCTGAGTTTGTTTCAGTTTTTTTCTGACAAGAAGTTGAATCTTTAAAACTTCTTTAATCATTCATTTGAATTAGTAGGTATTTAGTTTCCTTTAACAAAAAAATATATGCATATATTTCATTATACTTGAAAAAAAGAAAGAGTAGTACCTTTTTTTGGAAAAAAGAATATACATACAAATTTATACATATATTTTTATATACTCATACATATGTATACTCAGTCACATGTGTGTTCATTCATACATATACATGTATGTGTATTTTGTATATATGTATGTATATGTGTAATATGTGTACATAATATGAACACATCTGCTTTGTTATTTCTAAGAAATAAAAGCATAACAAAGTTATATTCTTATATTTCTGTTAGAATTTTATAAAAATTTTAAAAGGCAAATATTGGGAACAAAAGACCAGTCAGAAGCATAGTATCACAAAGGATAAGACACAAGGCATCTCTAAAATTTCATTTCAATTATAGATAATTCTGCAAGCCATTTTTTTTCATGTATCTTTTCTCAGTATCAGGTCAAATGCTAGAATTTCACAAAGAATACATGAGTCATTTATTCTGTCTGATACTTTGGTGGTTAAGTAAATTCACTTAATTAATGTTTTTTAAAATGTTGTAAAATTCTGAATATTTTGCTTTGTGTATAAAATGCAATTTATCAGTGATATCACTTGCTTTGACAGTGTTATGTTAGTATTGTTCTTGGTCATTTGGTTGTCCTCCTTCAACATTTTGGACCCTTTTTGATCAGGGTCCACATCATGACTAAAAATGTCCTCCCTTTACCTCTCTGTGACTATAAAACTTGGTTGCCCAAACTCCAAAAGATCCAGTATCAATGGTCTCTGAAGAAAAAGTGATAGACTTGGCTTTAGCTAGATCTCTCTGCAGCTAAATATAACCTCATAGGATTTGGAACTAAGCTGTGCTTGGAAATAACAAAGACAATCTGATAAATCAAACTCATACCATTGTGACTATTTTAGGTCTAGGATTTTTTAAAGACAAAGTGAGACTTGTGTCTTAAGCACTGAAGAAAGTTCAGTGACCAGCCATTTGGATTGTAAAATTTAAATGGATGTTTCTTATTTTATTAAATGAACTGATGTATTGCTTATTTAGGGTAAGTGTGAAATCCCAGTCTGCCAACTCTAGGTCTTGGGGCTCTATTACTTACCTATTTTATCAACTATTTATAAGAAGGTTCAGGAATAGGTTAGCAATGTTGATACATAGGGCATGATTTTCTTTTTTTTCCATAAGAAAGAACTTTCTGATTAGCCATAACCCTCATTTAAATGAAGGTTATTAAACTGAGTTTAATTCATTTAAGCCAAACCCTTGGTCAGACAGACACTGGAGATTTTAAAAAAAGGAAGTCCCTATCCTTAAGCTGCTTACACTGTGCTTTCTGGATACAACACTGCCTCCAAAAAGCCAATTAAAGACTACTTATAGAGGGGGGACACTGACACTTGGGAAGTGTGGCTGAACATTACCATTGGTTCTTCCTTGGAGGAGAAATCTCATATAACAGTCACTGATAATGCTTGCACAATGACATGCTAGCATACCAAGAACAACCTCTATGTATATCTACGGAAAGAGTATTAACTTATAGTCAGATGACTTAGGTCTAAATTTTTAATCCCACCTTCATGTCACTCAAGTAAGCCCTGGGGATTCAAATTCCTTATCAGAATAATGATTGGTTTGAGCTACTTCTCTAAGTTTTCTTCTAATTGTGATATTCTGTTTTGTTTATATTTTCCAGCACTGGCCTGTTGCTAATCAATAGTTTAAAAATTTATTATTAAGGGTCTACCATAAGCCTGCCAGATGGTATACTAGCTTCAATAATGGAATGCTACCCATTTCACAGGTTTTACAAGTGTTTTATTACTTTCATGAGTGCCAAATTTCCAATGAGCCCTGTCTATCATAATAAGGGATAGGGGTCTGACCTGTAATTTCATAGACAGGGAACTCTTCACTAAGAAATGTCCTCTACTACTACAGTTTGGCACCTTATCCAAATTTTATAGTCTTTGGGAATTGTCTGGGTTACTGAGGAGTTAAATGTCTTATCTAATAATATATAGAAAGCAGTATTACTTGAACCCTGGTCTTCCTGACTCCAAAATCAGCACTTTATCCTTTATGTCATGATGTCTTTATTATTATGAGTAAGTTAAATCCAACAAACATTTATTAAGTCAAATCTATGTGTAAGATGGAGATACAAAGTCAAAATGAAACATTCTCTACCCTTAAGGAATTTACAGGCATATATATGGAAATTTGTCTTTATGTATAAACAAATAAAAATATATCAATTCTATAGGTTTTAAGTCAAATACATTACAAGAATCTGTTTTGTAAGGAAGTAATTTACATACTCTGCTTTTCTATATGTGAAAATTTGTCTTTATACATAAATACATAAAATAGATCACTTCCATAGGATTTAAGCCAAATATAAGAATCTCACAAGGAAGTAGTTTACATCCTGAATCTATGATTCCATCATTGTGCTTTTCATATTATTTTTCCCTATCTTGGGTTTCTTTCTGTCAAACATGTTAGAGGAAAACTGACTTAGAATACTGAGCTTCTTGAAAATGTATTTGTTATTTTTATCTACAGCCTATGTGCTGGGGAAGAAGAGCAATTTTGTTTACTCCCAGGTGAGTTAAATTTGATTTGAACTCACAGCAGAATTTAAGCTGATGAATAGCTTTTTATTGAACATGAATAAATTGAAAAATTCAGATTAGTCAGCCACTTTTTCTTCATAATTTAAATTCCAGAGAAGAAGCATTTAACAAAAATAGAACACAGAGGTATGTGCAATTGAAGAATTGTGGTTGATGACTAGCAGAATTAAAAGGGGGGAAGAAGAACCTTAATGAAGCAGACACAAAAGCTTTTTATGTATTTCCATGGAAAAGGATTGTTTTTAAAGTAAATAAAAGGGGGCCTTTGTATAAAAAAAAATAACAAATCAATAGTCATACCGAAAATGTAGAGACAAATTAGAGTTATTAAATCCTTTTTCACACAAAATAAATATTCAATAAGCCACTCAATAACTAAAATTAATTTTCATTCAAAAAATCATTTGCTATTACTTCATTCACATTCTATCTCTATTCATCAAGTATAGATACATTTATGCTAAAAATATGCTATTTATTGTTTTGTATATATACAAAAGTCAGCATAGTATAGCAGAAAAAGAACCATTCTCAGAGTCACAAAAAAAATTACCTCTGATACACCTTGTCTATATCTTTCTGGACTAGTTACTTAAGCTCTCACTACATAAACTAACCTATTAAGATTATACAGTGCAGAATGAATGATAATGGGTGCTGATTAGTATCACTGGAAGAAATTTTCTCTCTGGGAATTTTTCTACACTGTAAGATTGATGAGGAGCAGGGATCCTCATCAATATATTCTCAAAAATATATTAGGGTTTCAGACTGGTGTTGATGAGGTGTTTTAAAAGAATTTAAATATTTAGAACATCTCTAAATCAAGAAGCAAAGATTTTAATATGCGATTGGCAATAAGTTAAGTTCTCAAAAGGGGTTTAGCTATTAACAAGGGGAAAGAGTCTATAACAAGGGGGAAGATGTCATAAGACTGGTAAAGATCCTAGAGAACTTGTAATGCCAAAAGCAAGCTAGTTGCTGATAAACTAGTGATTCTAACACTAAGTAAGCAGGCAAAGCTCCTTATGAGTGCTCCATTACAAGAAAATGATGCCCTTAGGCAAGCAAAGTTCCTGGAAAAAGTACAGCCATAAAGAGGGCAGTAGGAGTAAGCAAAGACGTGGGATATAGTAAGCTCTTTTATAGGAAAAAATTAATTTTAGTAGGAGGAGGGTTTGACTATTGCTTGTCCTTCTGATTAGATACAGAAATTATGGAGTCAGGATAATATTCTAAATTCAAAGAATTGAACAAGGATTCATTGCAACAAAGTCCCCTTTAAGGACAAGATAATCAATGCCCCTTTCTGCTTTCCTCAAAGAGTAGCTGTGGGAATTCAGCTTAAATTTTAACTCAACAAAAGTCTTCTTTAGTCAAGGCTCCTCCTTAGGCCCACCTAGCTACAAAGGACTTGGGGTCTTTTTGTTGGGGTTTTATTCATTTCATCAAAAGCTCCAAATGTGTGTGCATCCAAATGTGTACACATACATACAGAGATATATGTATACATTCCATTTTATGTTAAATAAAAATCATCATAAAGTTAGAAGTCTTAGAGAAAAAAAAAACAACTATATCAAGGATTGCCATCTGTTTCATTTAATAAATTTAAAGATTCTGTTTTTAATGATGAAATGACAAAATTTAAAAACTTGAATTTATATGTCCATTTATGGCATTAATCATTAAACATCTAAAAACAAAATGCAGTATTTTCATTGACAATGCATTTGCTCATGAGAAAATATGCAAAAAAAGTTTATAGCCTTGTTAGAAAAATGAAATGTCTAGCCACTTTACTAAGTAGAGTAGTGTTACTCAGTGTAAGATAAAAAGATACTTGAATGCTGTTTTTTTTACTATGAATGACTTAAAAAGAACTAAGTAGATCCTTAGAAGTGACTACACATTGACCCATATCCATGATGCTTATCTCCCTATTCCCTTCTATTGGTTAAATGGGACTTGAGTAACATTACCTTAGAAAACATCTTTGGCAAATAAAAACCTATTTGGAAAAATGAAAGATTAAATTGAATGCTACTTTCAAGGTAACACAAGAAAGAATGATCTGGTAATTTCATATACTATTAAAAGTATGTTGATAAGGATTTTAAGTCAACATTATATTTTTATATAACATCTAAATATCTGAAAATATTATTGTAGTTGTATCATTTTAGTTTCACAAATTTCTATTTTCTCATGAAAAAATATTTATTTCTGTCACCTAGTTTCTTTGAAACATCAAACCAGTATTTCCAGCTTCCTCCTGACTGTGCCCTACCTTCAGCACATCAATGAATTCCATCAGTCTATCAATAGGTTTTTTATTTGTTTGTTTATTTTTTAGTACCTATTATTTTCCAGGCATAGAACTATGCCCTGGATATAGTAAGACAGAAAAGAGACCAATTCCTGCCCTCAAAGAGCAAACATATCCTAATAAAGGAAATTAATTTATAAATATAATCAAATGCAAAATATATACAGAGCACAAAGAAGCTAATTTGTTTGGGGCAACATTAGTACAGAGTGGAGAGGATGAGGGCAGTTGGCAAAGTTACTGATAAGAAATAGTGTTTAAACTCAAACTTGAAAGCAAGTGATTTTCAGAGACAGGGAATTCAACAATGGGAGACAACCCATATGGTGGTATAGAAATGAGACATGTAGTGCCATATGTAAGTAATATTAATAAGAACTTTCTGGTCCTATTATTATACAAATGAAGGAGAGTAATATTGAATGCTTATAAAAGTATGCTACTGACTTTCATTTATTGCCTCATATTTGTCAGTGACACCATAAGTCCAATTATCCAGAATCAAAATGCCAGTCATTTTTAAAAAAAAAAAGTCTTCTTTTCCTTCTCCTCCCCAATCTAGCTAGTCACTATATTGGGTCAGCTCTACTTATTAAAGGACTTTGAATGGTGAGGAATATTAGACACCATTAAGTTTTAACTGCCTCTGACACATAAGCATTCATACAGTAAAATTCAAAGCTTGGGTTTGAACTCAAATTACCCATCCTTTTCCTTTCATTCCCACTGCCACTATTTAAGTCAAGAGATTATTTATCCTTTGTCAGTTTTATATCAGTAACTTTGAGTATTTAACCCTTCCTGCAGTAACTAGGTTCTTTCCCCAGACCACCATAAATAAAACTGCCAGGTTAATGTTTCTAAATCATAATTATGATAAACTTATCACCTTAATCAGAGTTATTCAAAGTATCTACTAAATCTAGTTCATATTCTTTATAACTGTAAGGCAATGAATGGATTCACATGCCCAAGTAGAAACCAAAGGGATCAGCATCACTGACATATAACTGGAAAGGACCTCACAGGCAATCTAGCCCAACCTCTGTAGATGAGAAAACTGGGGTCTTCATAAGTTAAATGAATTGCATAATAAGGAATAATAACAGAGGTGAAATTCAAACTCATGTCCTCTGATGTCAGAGCTATTGAGAATGTAGCTTTTTATTAATGGGATGTATTAATGAGTTTGTAACTTTATTGAAATGAATGGTTCTTCTTTCACTGGTGAGTATTATTTCATAAGTGGCTAAAAATGGAGAAAATTTATCAAATGGTTAACTATATGGTAATGAGCTAGGCTGGTCTTTAAATGTCTATTCATTGGACCTGAATTTCAAGCATTTCCAGCTTACCCTCTGTCAACATAAAAGTTTAGAATTTAGAAGCATTTCTGTGGCATAATAAGAGAATGGAGGAGGAATTTAGTGAAAAGTCATAAAACTAAAAGCTGTGGAAAAAGATAAAATACCAGGAAATTGGATTATAGCTAGTACAACTGATTCACATAATTGCTATGAAATCATTATATTGGCAGTGTATATATTAAGCCTTTTTCAGTTAGTTTGACCCAAAGGGGAAATGAGTATCTATGGAATATTGAAACAACTGGACAATTTGGTCAATATGTATCCAAATCAATAAATGCCTTATCTAAACACAGCCAGAACTATGTTAAAGTTTCAAGAACAGAATTCCATGGTGTAATTGAAAAAACATTGGAGTAGAACAGGGTTCAGATCCTGGCTCTCCTTCTTACTCCCATCATCTTCAGAAAAGTCTTCAGGTTTTTTGAGATTTCAGCTTATGAAATTAGACTTAAACCAGGAATAGAATCCTAGGTCTTTTATTCTAGTGTTTTTACACCATATCATGGAATCTATTTTTGATATTTTAATGTAATTTTGGTTGTTTCTGTATGAGTCAACTACATAAACAATTCTAAACATTGTCATAATAAGTGCCTATAATTTCTGAACCAATGAGAGCATCATTAAATTTATTTCTCAAAGAAGATAAAGAGCAAAAGATCCATATATATGGAAACATTTATTCCCTCAGTTTGATAGAAACAAAGAACTGTTAACTAAGGAAATGGCCATCAATTAGGTAACTGCAGGACAATTAAGGCATATATCTGTAATTAAATAATTTTGTTTGTATAAATGATGAAGGTGTTTTCTGAGAATCCCAAGAATATTCATATGAACTGAAACAGAAATAATTGGGCAAAATCAGGATGACAATTTATAAAGTAACTGCAACTTTATAAAAACAAAAACTTTGAAAGACTTATGACATCTAATAAATGCAATGGCCAATCACATTTTTAAAGGACCAATAAGGAAATATGTCACCTGCCTCCTAATAGAGAAGTAAACAATAGACTGATGGTGCGTGTTGAGACACATACACATGCATGCATATATGCATATAGTTTTTTGACTTGACCAATGTAGATATTTGCTTTGCTTAACCATGCAAAGTTGCTACAAGACTTTTGTTTTTATTTTCTTTTTTCCCCTATGGTTGGTGGAAGTAATGGGAAAGAAGATAGATTATTCTTAATTGAAAGAAATACAATTTCAAAAATATGTGTATGAGGGGAAGAATTTTTAAGTTCAGTTGCCACAAATTTTTAAGTTCAGTTATTCAACAATACAAGTTATTTTTTTTTTATTTTATTGAAACTCAAACATTCATTGTTCAGGACCTGAAAACGTATTTCCAAATTTAAAGGAGAAAAAATATTCTTTTACTAAGTATTTCAGGCCATTTCATCATATATGCATAAGCTAAATAGATTTTAAGTGAATAACAATAAAATACACATTTTCTACAACTTGAGTCTTTTTCTTATACTTATCATTTCATTGACAAAATGGGAAAAAGAGTTACTGAACTACAATTTTTAAAATATTAGAGCTATGTCTGGGGCACCTTATAGCCAATTTGAATCAAAGGAAAGAGTGGAATCTAGGACTTCCTGCTGCAGACTCAAATAGAGAAATTGATCCCTAAGGTTCATATTGAATTAAAACACACACACACACACACACGCACACACACACTAATATCATATGTGTTGGGTTTTTTTTGTATATTTTCTAAACATTTTCCAGATTTCAGCAGCACTTGAGAATTTTTCATATCAGGAGTTTTAAACTTCTCTACTATAATACTTACAAGTAATACCTAATATTTATATGATGTTACCTATGTGTCAGATACTGTTCTAAGGCTTTAGAGTTATTATTTCAGTTGATTCTCACAACAACTTTGCAAGATATATACTATTATTACCTCTATTCTACAGATGAGGAAACTAAAGCAAACAAATTAATTGACTTGCCAAGATCACATGAATAGTAAGTGTCTGAGGCCACATTTGAACTTGTCCTTCTAACTAAGCTCTGAGTTCTATATAGTGCACCACTTAGTGTCCTAAAGATTCATCTTCTTTACAGATTCAGGATTCCTAACGTTATTATCAGAACAGTCTGAGTGGAGAAATGCAAAAGTGAGGCTTTGGATATTTGTATCTATAGTAAGGCAATATTATATGAGTAAACTTTATCTTTTTTTCACCCCTGTGTTTCTGGAGAATATTCCTTGATGGATATTCAGAAAGAAAATCCTGTAATATATAGGACTTGAAGTAGGTGGCGTTGGTCAGCTAAAGCAAAAATTTCTGTTCTAACTTGCCCATCTTTCCAAATGCACTGAGTTCATTTTCAATTATATACTGTGTTTGATGTTATGATATACTGCGTCTTGAAGTTAGAAATGTAATACAAAATGAAAAAATAAATTTTCAGTACTCAAAAATAACAATTTTAATGGAATTGTAAATGAATAAACCATATCTTCTTAAGCCAAGTTAGAAACTTTTTTTTTTTACTTTTATTTTTCCCAGTTACATGTAAAAATACTTTTAAACAGTCATTTTGAAAACTGAGTTCCAGATTCTCCCCTTCTTCCTCCCCACTCAATGTCTCTCATTGAGAAGGCAAGTAATTCCAAATATCATATCTTTTAGTCATCCAAAACATTTCCATAATCATCATGTTGTAAAAGAAAACATAGACAAAAATAAATAACCTCAAGAAAAATAAAGTAAAAAAAAAGTATGCTTCAATCTATATTTGGATGCCATCAGTTTTTTCTCAGGGTAGAATAGCATATTTCATCATAAATCCTTCAGAGTTGTCTTGGATCATTACATTACTGAGAATAGTGAAGTAATTTGCAATTAATCATGATACAATGTTGCCATTACTATGTATACTGCAAATTTCACTTTGCATTAGCTCATGGAACTCTTTACAAGTTTTCTGAGAATATCTTTTTTCATAATTTTTTCCCCACTAAGGGAAAAATGGTCTTTCTATAGCTGGCAATTCTCTCATATATACGTAATTTAGATTGTATTAGCATAAGGCAGAATCAAAAGCAATTTGTAGTCAAGGGATCACAATTCAGGTAACTATATCATTAGTGTTATCATAATCACACCCCACAATTTGTTTAGCCATTCCCCAATTGATGGGCATCCCTTTAATTTCCAATTCTTTACCTCCACAAAAGAATTGCTATAAATACCTTTTTTACTTAAAGGTCCTATTTTTATTAATCTCTTTTGCGATATATGCCTAGTAGTTGTGTTGGTAAGACAAAGGGTAACCATGATTTTATAGCTCTTTCTTTGAGCATAATTCCAAAATGCTCTACAGAATGGTTAAATCAGTTCACAATTCCACCAGTAATACATTAATGTTTCATTTTTCACATATTCCTTTTAAAAATATGTTCCTTTTCTGTCCTATTAGACAATCTAATAGGTATGAAATTGTACCTCAGAATTGTTTTAATTTGCATTTCTTTAATCAATACAGAATATTTTTCATATGGGTATAGATAGCTTTAACTACTTTATCTAGAAATAATTCATAACTTTGGATCCTTTATCAGTTGGGAGGAATGGCTTTTTTATATGTAAATTTTACTCAATTCTCCATTTTTCAGAAATGAGGCCTTAATCAAAGAAATGATTTTTTTCAAAATTACTTTTGCTAAGTATATTCCCTCCCCTATTTAGTTTATCCTCTTTTCTTTCACTCAATTTCTTTTCTTTCAACTTCAAAAATGTTTTGCTTCTGACTACTTCATTCCCAAATTTGTACTCCCTTCTATCACTACTTGTTTCCCTTCTCTTACCCCCTACCTTCCTGGAGGGTTAGATAGATTACCCAGCTGAATGTGTGTTATACCCTCTTTGAGACAATTTTGATCAGAGTACAGATAAATCACTTCTCACCTCCCTTCTCTTCCTCTTCATGGTTAAAGCTTTTGCTTGCTTCTTTTATGTGAGATAATCTAACCTATTCTACCCTTCATTTCCTTTTCTCCCAATACATCCCTCTTCCATCCATTAATTTTATGTCTTTTTATATCATCCCTTCATATTTAGCTCATGCCTGTATCTTCTATGTATACTTTTTCTATCAGCCCTAATGTGAGAAAATTCTTTTAAGTTACAAGTATCTTCTTCCCATTTGGGTATGTAAACAGTTTTCTCTTTCCTATTTACCTTTTTATGCTTCTCTTGAGTCTTGTATTTGAAAGTCAAATTTTCTATTTAGTTCTGTTTTTTTTTTTTTCATTAAGAATGCTTGAAAATCCTATATTTCCTTTGAATATTCATTTCCCCTCTGAAGGTGTATAGTCAATTCTGCTGGGTTGGTGATTGTTGTCTGCAATCCTAGCTCTTTTACCTTCTAGAATATCATATTCCAAGTGCTCTGATTCTTTATTGTAGAAGCTGTTGAATCTTGTGTTATCCTGAGTGTGGCTCCACAATACTTGAATTGTTTCTTTCTGGCTCTTTGCAATATTTTCTCCTTAATTTGGGAGCTCTGGTTTTCACTGTAATATTCCTGGGAGTTTTCATTTTGGAATCTCTTTTAGGAGCTGATCAGTGAATTCTTTTAATTTCTATTTGTTTTCAAAATCATTTTGAAGCTCTTCTATGGCCTGACTAATTCATATTTTTCATGGAGACTTTGAATGTATGAACTTTGTTTGTCATGTTCTTCTGAGGGTATGTTTTGACCTCCCTTGCCATCACAGTAGCTTTTTATGGTCAGAATTGTTTCTGTTGTTTGCTCATTTCCCTAGCATATTACTTGACTTCTAATTCTTTGTCAAAGTTGGGCTTTGGAGTGTGCACTGCCTTAAGTTTCAGAGGGTTTGTTCAGTTGTTTTCAGAGATCCTTGTAGAAATCTATGAGCATTTTCAGTTCTTCCAAGGTGGTATGATCTAAGAAGAGGTATATTTATTACCAGCCTGGCCTATGCTCTGGTCTATGATTGACTACAACCACTCTTTTCTGCCCTATAACTGTGAAGAGGGTCCCTGATCCTCTGTGGCTCCAAGCTCTGGTGTGCTAGTGCTTCTTCTCATCCTGGGACTGCCATCTAGGACTGTGACTGGGATCCAAGAATGGGTAAAGAAACAGACTCCTGCAACTCTGAGGTACCACTACACACCTGTCAGATTGGCTAAGATGACAGGAAAAGATAATGATGAATGTTGGAGGGGATGTGGGAAAACTGGGACACTGATGCATTGTTGGTGGAACTGTGAACGGATACAGACATTCTGGAGAGCAATTTGGAGCTATGCTCAAAAAGTTATCAAACTGTGCATACCCTTTGACCCAGCAGTGTTTCTACTGGGCCTATATCCCAAAGAGATCTTAGAGGAGGGAAAGGGCCCCACATGTGCAAGAATGTTTGTGGCAGCCCTTTTTGTAGTGGCAAGAAACTGGAAACTGAATGGATGCCCATCAATTGGAGAGTGGCTGAATAAATTATGGTATATGAATGTTATGGAATATTATTGTTCTGTAAGAAATGACCAGCAGGACGATTTCAGAGAGGCCTGGAGAGACTTACATGAACTGATGCTGAGAGAAATGAGCAAAAACAGAAGATCATTATACACGGCAACAACAATATTACACGATGATCAATTCTGATGGACATGGCTCTCTGCAGCAAAGAATTGTCTCAAACCAGTTCCAATTGTTCACTGAAGAAAACCATATACACCCAGAGAGAAGGATGTGAAATGTGGACCACAGCATAACATTTCCATGATCTCTATTGATGTTTGCTTGCATTGGGTTTCCTTTCTCAGATATATTTTGTTCATGTAGATACGATTGTTCTTGCACAGCAAGATAAGTATGGAAATATGTATACATGTATTCGACTTGTCAAGTATTTTAATATAATTAACATGTAGTGGACTTCCTGCCATCTAGGGGAGGGGAGGGCAATGGGGGGGGAATTTGTAATGGAAAGCTTTGTAAAGATCAATGTTGAGAAACTACCCATACATATGTTATGCAAATAAAAAGCTTTAATAAAAAAAAAAAAAAGAAACAGAGTCCTGAATCAGTGCTAATTTAGAAACCTTGTAATCTTCTGCCCAGTTTTTTGATCCCTTTACTATTTACGGACTAAAAGCTCCATTGCCACTACTGGTTCAATGGCTCCTAAGAAAAACGTTGTTGTGCTGGTGAGGCTAGCCCTGGATTATGTTCTAGTATCACCCTGGTGCAAAAGACCTTTTAAAACTACCAACTTTCTAAGTTTTCTTGGGCTGGAAAATTGTTTTGCTCTTTTTCTTGGATTCTTCTGCTCAAGAATTTGTTCAGAGTTATTAAGCAAATTTGGAAGTATTAGGGGAGAGATCAGGGGAGTTCCTGCCTTTACTCCACCACTGTGGCTCTACCTCTAGAAAATAACTTTCTAAATAATCAGTGTGTTCAAATTTAAAATAAAAAAAACTTTTAGAAGTTAAAGTTTGTTATCAATTGATAATTATTCTCAGTAATTACAGTAAGTATTCTCAGTAATTATAGAATAATGTGCAACAATAATAAAAATACAATGATTTGTGTAAATTATCTGATTTATATTTTGGTCCTATAAGTTCCAAAGTAGTTTGGAAGATGGATTTGAAAAAAAAATGTTACAAGCTGGTAACTGTTTTTGAAAGTTTTGTAAAAATCAAGGTGATAGTGATGAGTATTGAAAGAAGGTTATAGCTTATGTTTATTCATAGAAGCAAATTTTCCTTTCCCCTCCTACTGTAAAGAAATATGTGGGTGGAGAGGGGTCATCAATGACTAGAGGAATAAGGAGTTGGTAGACTCCCTGTACTCTTATCTTCATCAACCCTGATCTGGGGTACTGTATTAATTTTGGAGAACCAAGAATTTTTAACTTAAGAAGAATATTGATAAACTGGAAAGTTTATATAGAGCAGTGTGACCAGGATAATGAAAGTCCTTGAAACTTGTTATATTAGTTGAAGGAGCTGAATATGTTTATCCAGTGAAAGGGAAGATTCCAGAAGGATCTGTTACGTATATTCAAATATTTGAAGGGCTGTCACTGAGGGGGAGGAATTGGATTTCTGTTCAGCCCTAGAGAACAGAAACAGAAGCCATAGTTGAAAGCTGCCGAGGCAAATTAAGTCTAAATGTCCATAAAAATATGTAACACTTACAGCTTCCCAAAAGTGGAATGAGGTGCTATGATTCCTCAATATCTTTATGATTCTTCAAGTGTCTGGACAACAACTTTTAACTATACTAGGAATTATTTCAAGACATCAATAAAATTAGATAGTCAGTAGGGTCCTTTCTAATTCTAAAATCCATTACTTGATAGATCAATGCTGATTTTCTTTTTTAATATACATATTAGAAAAAGAAGCTTAGAAATCAAAATTGTAGCATGATTATGAAGTCAAATAACACATGCACCCCCATTAATCATAGTTTGACATTTCTAGTTATCAAAACATTGCTGGAAAGGAGAACTTTCAGTGACAACTGTATAGCTTCTAAAATGTTTTTTTAATATTTATGCTATTTATAACTTATATTGCTTTCCATGAGCTTGTACATACATTATCTAATTTTATTTAATAGCTTGTCTGTGGGTTTTTTAAGAGATAAAATATGATAGTCAAAGAAGTAACATGAGTACAAAGAAGTAAGACTATTAGACTAAGTTTAATAATTTGCAGGTTTAGGCTTTTAACTCAAGCTTTTTGCCTTCTCATTCAATGTTTATTCCATCATACCATGCTGCCCATCTCTGTAGAGTACAGAATTCATTAATAATGAATGCTCCATTGACTTAGAATCAAACATAGACAAGAGCAAGGGGAACCATTGAATCCTAACCACTTAACCCCCTGGGAAGATTTGGAGATTCATAGGAGCAAGCTGGCACTGGCCATTCTTTGATGAATATTAGCCTTGTTCATGCTGCTGTTGTAACTCCTTCAGCTAGAAAGCTACTAGCTGTGAACTTCTTGATCTCATGCTGAGGCTATTACAATAAAAGATCAAAATAGGTTGATAGAATGATTCATTCATTCATTAACTTAACAAGAATTTAACAAACCATCACAGAAAGACAATTTATGAGCCCATGGTTACTTCGGCAATTAATATAAATCAAAATATAAATAAAAGCAAAAGAATTTCTATATGAAAAAAGGTAGAATTTTGTGGACCAATCTGTATGTGTAAGTATACATACATAAATACATACATACATATATGCAGATTATATGTTATCACTTCATTTGTGTCTTGAGTCCTTGTGATACCATTTGTAGTTTTTGTAGTGGTTGTTGTTGTTGTTGTTGTTGTTTTGTCACAGATACTGGAGCTGTTTGCCATTTCTTTCTCCAGCTCACTTTGTTGATGGGGAAAAAAAAAAAAAATAAAAACCGGGGCAAACACTGTTACGTGATTTGTCCAGGGTCACACAACTAGTAGGTGTCTAAGACTGGATTTGAATTCAGGTTTTCCTGACTCCAGGCTTGATGTTGTATGCATTATACCACACACCTGCCTACACACACACACACACACACACACACACACACACACACTCACTCAAACTCATATATATTCACATGTATTTAAATATATGCATGCACACAATATCTTTACATATGTAAATATGTATACATACATATTCATATTTTCATATAAGGACAGTGTTATTAAGCATAAAAAGAAGAAAGGCTCAAAGTTAAGGGTTTTCATCAGGCTGAGGAAATAGGATCAGGGAATCATCATATTGGAATATTGATATGGGAGTTCATTCATGTACAATAAACAGACCTTGTCATAAATAACCTAGTGGTTCCAGCGGTTTCTTTAGTCATCATGCTGCATAAAATTTGAAAAATGATAAATCTTCCACAAATTCTGTAGCTACAATTGTTTTAGCAACAGTTTGGTAGATTAATGAAAAAAAAAGGGAATTTTTTGCTAACAGAAGTACACCCTTTGATTGGTTAGATAGGAGAATTACATCTGATTCATGATAATTTGCATAAAGTAAAGTGATAATAGGGAATGTTTGTTATGCTATTATGATAATTATTTGAAATCAAGGTACTTATAAATATGGATTTTATATTAAGATTTTATTTAGGCTGTGTTTCAGGTAAATGCATTAGTATTCAAAATAATTTGCCATCCAAAGGTGAAGGGTTAAATTATAGAAGTTAGCCAAAATATTTGATACAGATGATATACATATATATATATTATATATATACACACACATATATTATTGGGATAAAGTACAATGGCCTTTATTCTTTTAAGTTATATATGTTGGAATTTAATGATAAAATTTATTGATATAGGTTATAAAAAGCAATGAGAATTACAATATAAACTGTTGAAATGTTGGGCCTTTGATTCTATGTTATCATTAAACTGGGAAAAGGGGCCTTTTCATTTAAGAATTCCCTTTGCTGAATTATAAAAATACTCTATAGTTCCCACAGGAACATTTGGCACAGTAGTTAAGAAACAACAGATCTCAACGGGGTATTTACTGCCTCCCTTAGCACAAAATGAAATTTTTGCTCTGTTTTCTGTTTTCCCTCCCTTGCTTCCTTTTCATTCTTGAGAATTCTTTATTATCATACCTCTTATTAGGCCCATGCTAAGACATAGTTGCACTGACTGGTTGGTAACCTGACAAATGAATCATTGCTACTGATTATAGGGAAGATGGATTAAACAAAAAGGAATTGATGGCAGAACTCCAAAACAAATGATCTGGGTCTAGCTAAAATCTTCTCCCAAATTAGCATGTTCTCTTGCTTCCATGACCATGCACAAAAACACTCATGCTCAAAACCTAGGAGGCATCTTTGACTCAGTCTTTCTCTTTACTTCAAACCTCTAATCAGCTGGCAAAGCTTATTGATTCCCATTTTGGACAAAAATCTCCCAAACCTGTACTCTTTACTATCACTGTCATCACCGTAGGTCAAAATTTCTCACCTAGAATATTATCATAATTTCTTAATTGCTTTCCCTAGACGTCTACTCTCTTCTCTAGTATGCCAAAATTATCTTCCACAGAAACCTTTGATGTGGCCCTGTTGTCTGAAGATAACATAAAGTAGCAAACTAAACATTTTTAGCTTGAAATCTAAGACTTTTCAGAATTTGACTCCAGTATAATCCTTCTAGTCTTAATCTTCATTTCTCACATTTATAGACTATGGGCTCCACTCATATGAGTGGACTCTTCCCCATTTTCACTTGTTTTTCTTTCTAATTCCCTATTTTTGAACAGGCCATTCCTCCATGTCTAGAAAGCACTTTTTAATCTTTATTTTAGTTTTTAAAGGTTCAATTACAGCTCAGGTTTATCCTTCCAAAATCTTCCCAGTTCTCTCCCCAAATTCCTTTATCTAGATTTCTCCTTTGACTCCATTGTGCTTTTCTTTTATTTCCATCTCTTTGCATATTCTATTCTACTAGTAGATTTAAGCTCATGCTTTGAAGTGTAAGAATTAAGAATTTTAAAAAATTGCCCGTGTCAGAAGTTGTTGTTAGTTAATGGAAAGACAATTTGACATGGAAGAAAGAAATTTGGAGTCAGTGGCTCCAAGTGGATTTGAATCCCAGTTATATTTAAGAAATACTCTCTGGGTAAACTTAAGTAATTTAATTTCTCTCTGTGGACCTCAATTTCCTCCACTGTAAAATGAGTGATTGGACTAGATGATTCCTAAGGTAACTTTAAGCTCTGAATTCTAGCATATTAGGCTTATCTCTTAAATTAAGAGTATGCCCTACTAGTAATTAGAATGATCACTACACTTTTAAATGATGTTAATCAACTTTTGACTACTAAGAAATCTTAAACCTTTGAGAGATTATAGGAATACTAAAACGGATCTATTGTTCCTAAGGGGCTTTGTGAATATATAGTCTTCTTTTGCTGTTGAATTGTTTTATGAGTATTTTTTTTTACTAATAAAAATATTGAAGAAAATAAAGTTGCTAACAAAGACTGTATTGCTCTCTGACAGGCTTATCAAGTCCTATTTGGTGACAGTATATGAGTATCTGAATTCTTTTGGTATGTCTGCATAATTATATGCATACTGTTCATTGTGCCTCTGTTAAAATAGCATGCTGGCAACACTGTCATAATGTCACTACAAGTACTGTGGGAATAACTATGATAATATATCATCCAAGATTAAAATGTGAATCACATTCTTTCTTCATTCCATTTTACATTGAAAGAATATCTTTTCCTGCTCCCCACACCCCCACATCCTACTTTGCTGGCTCAGGAAAAACACAGAAATCCCATTAATTTATTCTGTAACCATATTTCTGTCCTTGCTTACTAAAGGTTTTGCTACTAAATACACCTTTAGTAGTATACTCAGGGGACTGAGCATACTTTTGACTTTCAGGAGTCTACATGAACCACTGAGAATGCATGTTCTAACCTTTGGAAGAAAGAATGTATTAATGATCCTTAAGCTAAACAATAGCTTGAGTGGTTTCCTTTTTTCCCCTCCCTTTAAAATCTTCTTAAACTGGTATTTCTGATGTTATTATGCCATTAATTATGGGATGTACTCCAAAGCAGTATAACATTAATTTTGAATTCCAAGTCATCTTTGTATACCATGTTTTATTAAAGAATATTTCACAGGAAATACATTTCTTAGGTAAAACTGCTAAACTCTCCCTGCCACTGATTTGGTTCATATTTCATCCTAAATTCATCTTTCACCTCATTTGTGAAAACAACAACATATAGGCTAGAAGAATTAGATATGACTCTGATTTGAGGTTTGAATCCTTACATTGGAAATCCCTGGACTCTTTTTTTTTAATCCTGAGAGGTTGGATCCAAGTCTAGCTTCATAATTATCTCTTTCATATAGTAATTTCCAAATTTAAAAGCATAGATTGACAATGAAAAGTATCCAAAGGCCTAAAATAAATTGAAATGGTCCTACTGTATCAGTAAATAAAAACTGTTAAACATCAATATAACATAATAACTCTCAAAGATTTTAAAACCCTATTTCTAAGAAAACTACAGATATACATTTTCATCACATGCTTCTTGTAATATTAGAAAAGATGAGATAGATTGGAGAATTTGGAGGGGCACAGGATATAGTCCTATAGGTTAATTTACTTAGGTGGAAGGTAAGACTATAAATGATTATTTTATTTATTAATTTTCCTCAAAACTTAGAGATTTGCACTTTTCTATGTGCACACATGGAAGCATATCTAGGTCAATAAAGAAATAATTTATAACATTGTCTTGTGTTTCCTCTATTCTTGCTAGTCACTCTGTTATGCAGTGGTGTACATTGGAATGATATGAAATTTTTGGCCAATAAATGCGAAAAATCGTAGCAATAATCTGAGCTGCAGCATCATGTGTCAAATCCCATGCATTTTTAAATGTTCATGAACATATTATAAACCACTTAGGAGAAAGCATTTTTAATGAAAATCAAAACTGACCTCTCAGGCAGTCATACGAATTCTGCTGCCCTTGCTTCATTAATAGCTAAAAAAATCCTGTGTCTTTTTAAAAATCACATTCTTACTTTCCACTGGAGACAGGTCAAAATTGAGCAAGTCTCTCTGCCATCCCATGGGAGCTTAATAGATGATCCTGACATCTCCATTGGTTTAATGAGAGTGTTGCCTGTAGAGGACTGCACAGGATAGAGTTCTTTGTCAAGAGGGGACCTGGGTTTATTTTTAGACAATGTGGGCCGCCGTTTGCAATCACATTCTCTAATAGCAAGAAAAATGCTGAAAAGTCCCAGAGTAACTCACACAGGAGAAGGAGAAATAAAAGCTTCTCCAAATCGAATATGCCTTCATCTTGTTCTACAAATGGTGATTTCTTCCCTATGGTTTAGCATCTTCCTAATATTCTTTATTTAATAGAACAGAAATCAGAATGTGACCATAATAATGACCTTTTTGTGATCCCATTGTTTGCTCTTGGTATTCCCAAATAGATTGTAGGAATATGCATTAACATATTCAGTCTCTATATATCAATTCTGAAATAGCTTTGTGCACAACATTCTCAGAGCATTTTTATATTGTAAACAATGACAATGTCAATCATTCAATCTTGCATTTCATAAGCAGTCATACTTTAGATTATAGGCAATCATTTGTCTGTGCATGTGTGTATATAAGCATATACACACATGTATACAGATATGTATATGTATAAATATATATATATATTTGTATAAAGTGATTTTTAAAAGATGATTAGAGTTTATTTTAAAAATTGCATGGCTAAAAACCACTACCAAAAAAAAAAAAAAAGAAAGAAAGAAAGAAAGATTGTAACTCAGAAGGGAATGGACCAATCTGTTCTCAGAAGGGAGGGGCTGTGCCAAACCAGCAAGTATAAAGCTTCTCTTGCTTCTGTGCTCAGTGCTCCTTCTTCCCAAAGAGAGTAGGGTCTGCTTCTGGCCAGAAACATTAAGAGGATTCCTTAAGAATCTTCTTTAACAAATTTTCCTCATTATCTGAAAAAAATTGCATGGCTATATATGTATAATATATACATACAGATTATAAATAAATATAGTGTATATATACATAGATGTGCATGTGTGTGAAACATAATTGTTTTCTTTAATGAATACTGTCAGTGTAAGTATTAAAGTTGATCTCTAAAATGCAAAAGGCATGTATATAGTCTCACCAAGTACCGAATGCAAGTGGCTTATTCAATGTACCTAAAAACAAAAAAATCAATGTTTATTGATTCTTTTTTTCCTTTTTGATTTCATTCTATGGTTTCCTAATGACAGTTCCTGGTTAAGCAAAACAAATGGACACATTAGCTCTGTTTGACAACTTACTGTTTACCTTATTCTATACCTGAAGTCCACCACTTCTCTGTGGTTTATATTAGGTTCACAAGCATTTATGAAAAAAGGAAATTTAACATGTATTGTGACAATTTAGTTATGTTTATAGTTTTTCTTTCATTAGCAAGCTCAGTTATAACATTCCAACAGCACAATGATAGTGGCCAGTTAAAATATAAGAAATAAATAATACTTTATACTATTTCTTCAAGTATTGACTAAGTTATGCTTCCATAGTCACACAGCAGAAAAGTCCAGTTTTATTTATGTTATGAGAAAAAAAAAGTAAAAAGGATTATTTTCTACTATTAAACTTTATATGTAAATATATAATAAAAAAGAGAGAAAGATATGCTTTCAGTCTCAATTGTCTTTAATTAGGATGGGCAGTTGTATTTCATATCAAATAATAATAATAGAAACAATGGTGCTAAGGAATGAAATTTATATGGATCTGAAAAACATTTTACAAATAATACCATATTATTTTCACAACAATCCTTTAAGGTAGGAACTCTTAATATTCTTATTTTAAAGATGAGGAAACTGAGTAAGATAGAGGTCAAATGGATTTTCCAGCATTACACACAGGGTCACACAACTATCAAATGTCTGAGCGAATTTTAACATGTGTCTTCTTGACTTCAGGCTTAATGCTCTATCAGCTATACTGCCTACCAGCCTCCTTTTACTTAAACATTAAAAATTTAGAACCTAAGCTCATGATTCTAATAATTGGATGATCTATAAAGTTTTTGTTGCCATGCCAAAGCATCAAGCAAAGTAAAGCAGAATTTCATAATTTTGATAATTATAAGTCATCTTTGCATGAAAGAAAACAAAACCTTAGAATAAGAGTCATGTTCCCATTTGGTTTCAGTCTTCCAGTGACAGAACTTCCAGAGAATCTTTTAAGGCAATGGTGTGCTAGTAAATGTATAACAACTAGATCTCAGAAGTGGAAACATATACACAATTCATTTTTAACCTTAATCTGAACCATTCACATTTTCTTCATCACTTTCTTAAATCTAGACCAGTAATAAAGTGATGAATCAAACCCCAAGTTGTGGTGTTTGCTGATTTCTGAGGTGAAAATATACATACTGAAAATTTTAACAATAAAATCTTGAGCTAAACTGAAATTTGCCTCATACTTTACTTCTTAGCTGACTCCTCCAGCATCATCCTATTTATAACCTGTTTGGTTATTTACTTGCTATCATCCTCATTAGATTGCACACTTAAAAGAAGGGACTGTTTTTTGCTTTTCTTTTGATCCCCAGCATTTAGCACAGTGACTGACAGAGCGTTTTCTTGACATTTGTGAGGCTTCTTGAGGTCAGACACAGTTTTTATTTTTATGTTGCAATCCACAATACTTAGAACAATGATTGGAATAATACTAAATGATAAACATTTATTTTTTCTTCATTCATTCATAAGAAAAATCAAGATAATATTAATCCATACCTAGTTTATGTATTGAGGAGAACAAAAGAAATTATGTATGTGAATGCTTTGAGCTCATGGAAAATATTTGTAGCATTGTTTATTAATGTGGTTTGTATAATAGTTTTGTTACTCAGACGTGTTTTTTTATTAATCCTTATAGTTCTAAAGGTACATTGGAATAATTAATAATATAGAAATATATTCTTTTATAATCTCAAATCCTAGGCTAATTGACTTTTCTCTATTTCTAATAAATTGAGATGATGACTGACCTTTTTGTTCAGTTTAAAAATGCTTGGTAATTTCCCTATTGTCATTATGAAATCAGTGCTGAGGAATAAACTATTTACCAGCTTGGGAATTATCCTCTACTGGGCACTTTCTTGAGAGAAACATCATTCTCTCCTATAGGGATTCCATTAAAGAATACATACATACATAGCAATTGAGAATTGTTCTTGTCATGACATTAAAAACAATTTTAGTCACGCACTCCTTGAGAATTCTCTCATTTACCCAGATGGTTATCCCAGTACTTTAAGTATATATGATTTTTTTTTTTTGCTCTGGGTAAATCCTCCATGAAGATGGACTTCAACCTCCTTTAGACATCTTTTTTGAATTCATCTTTTTCCAAATATGTTAATAGCAGGTGGCTCAATCTTGGATGATGAGTTTCTGTGACCTTATCCAGGTATCTTATCAAATACTAGATGCAAAATTTGGGACTATAATTGCACTTTTCCCAGTTAGGTAAGGCTTGTCAGACCTTGTGCTCAGTTATCATAGCAATCAAATATCCAGGGATCAACTGCATATCATGATGAGACATTGTGACAGTCAGAGGTTAATAAATGGAGCAAAGTTATTAGTCAATTTACTCTGTAATGTTTTATTAATGATGGCAATATACAGATTTATTTGTTTTATTAAGTTATTTCAATTAACAATCTCCTAGCAATCCACTTAAACCTGAGAAGTGTAAATGACAATTTTTACTGTTATTGTTTGAAATCAATAATTACAATTCATTTTAGTTATAAGGAATCAAACTCTTCAACAGACAAAAAAGGAAACTAAGGCATATTCAAGTTAAATGACATACCCAAGTTTATGCAGCTTACCAAAGATGAAAACTAATTTCTTTCTAGTATATTTTTGCATAACTCTTTACAAAATTTTATGATAATTCAGTGTTATTCAACCTTTGTGGGTATAGAACCATGATCAAATAAATTCTGCCATTTCTTCTGGTTGGAATTTGTCAATCTGTGTATCTATCTGCTCTTCACCAAAGAGCCTCCCTTGCTATCACTTCCCTATGTTTTTTCCCCTCAAAATAGATTATGAGCACCTTGAGATAAAGACTACCTATACCAGTTCTTCTTTTTTCCTCTCCCTCTTTCCCTTATTTCTTTTTAGTCAGTGCCACAAAAAAACTCACTTGGGTTATTCACACTGCTTAGATGAGATGTATATCATCAATTTTATCCTGCTCAGTGAAAGGGAAGGTGATCAGTACTTAAAATCTGCCAAGACTCTATGTCCTCTGTTGTCACCCCCCAAGCCCTGTCATCTAACTCATAGATGATGTGGCTACTACCCAGTCAGCTTTGTCCTTACCAACTTTGTACCTTATCACCTAGCACGAAACTATACTTCCTTTCATATGTGTTGCTTCTCCCAATTAAAGTGTAAATTTTTCAAGAATAGGAGAGGACTCTTTTAAAAAGGAATCATAAAAATAAATAAATAACAACGAATAGGAAATTGTATTGCCTTCACTTAGCACAATGTTTGGCACATAGTAATCAAATATTAACAGTAACCATATGGTTTCACACATATTCAGTGCTAATGAAGTCCTTTTTTCCCCACTTATTCATTTTAGGTATCTCTGTATAACAAATTTACTGAACAATTTAATTTAAAAAAAAAAAAAAAAAAAAAACAAGTGCTATGTTGATAAGCCCCATCTGCCAAAAACTGATGAAAAAAATCAATTGATAACTTTTGTCTTCAATATTTTCCTTGACTCTATGTGACTTATAATGGCTTTTATCACCACAGTTACTTTAATCTATCAATGAAACTATGTGGCTTTAATCATTAGAGAGGCCTGCACAGTGTGCAGTAAGCTCTGTTATCAGCTTTGACCTTTAAAAAAATTCCTTATTGTTGCAGCTGTATTTTAAGTTATCCAGTTTTTTATTAAATATGTGTGTATATACATATATCTGTATGTATATTATAAATATCATGAAAATGTCTCCTGAAGTGATGAGGTTGGAAGGCATATCATAAAATATACTTTTTTTCATATCAGTCAGCCTTAAGTGAAATTGGGAAATGGATTAGTTTGTCACTTCCCAGATGCTTTCACCTCCTGCTTTGAGATTCTCTGGTTACTTTGCTGGATCCTCTTTTTCATCCCAAGTCCTCTTCTCTTCTATAGGAACTTGTTCTGGAACAAATTGAAGAGCATCTCATGAACAACTAGGGAGGGAGCTGAGAGGCTTGAAGGTATCACCCTCTTATAGTTATTTTTATTTCAACCAAACGGAAAGCCTCGAGACTTACAGGAATGAATTTTTAATAATAGGCATTCAAGTGGAACGACAAACAAGTGGAAGAAATATTTTAAAGCATAGATCTTTTTTTCTGAAACAGCATATTGATACTTATAAGTCAGCTATGATTATCACCATCAAAATTGAATTTCCTAGTTATTTAAAAGACTCTTCCCTTCATTCTCATTCTCAACCATTGTCAACACGCTGCTATTTCCTTTTTTCCATTCTCTATTAAATGCATTTGTTCTTTTCTTTTATTGGGTTTTAAATTATGAATATTTATTATTAACAGTAGCATTTATATTAATTACCTTCCTAATCTTATGGTACTGTATCTTGGCATCCTCTCATGCTTCTCTTTTTTGGATTCAAATTTTTAAGAGATTTTTTTCTTCTCTGTTCTGAATATCCTATGCTCTCATATTCCATTTTTTTTTTCTAGGAAGCATTAGCCTAATTGATCTACTCTTTAAAAAAAAAGTTTATGGTGCTCCTATTCCAAATCATTCTAGTTTTCATTTTCAGTTTCTATTGTAATTTTTCTTATGATATTCATAATATTTCCTATCCTCTCTATAGTTCTAGTTGTCTTCTAATTTTATATTAAGTGTAGCTTGTTTATTCAGCCCAACAAACATTTGTCAAACATCTATTAATTGCTACATGCCTTGTAATTACCAAAATAAATAAAACATCACCCTTTTTCTAATGGGAATTTTAACTGAGTAGGAAAGATGGTCACTGTATCAATAACTAAGAAAAGACAAAATATGCTAAGAGATATGAACATTACAAAATGATGGAAAGCTGTGTGAAAAAACAAATCTAGTTGAGAGTACAAGAAAAGGTTTCATGGAGGAAGTGACTTTTGTCACTTTGGATGATTGAATAATGAGTAGAATTTCTGCATGATAGAAAGAGACAAGAGGATATGAAATAGCAAGTTGTCCATATCAGGACTTAAGCTGAGTCCAAACAGGGAAAAAGTTTAGGAAATTATAGAAATATGAATCAAGATAAGAATGATAGAGATAGAAACAGAGATTAAAAGATAAATGATTATAACAAGCCATTAAAAGATTTTTGATTAAAGTATTGACATAATAAAAATGAGTTTTAGGAAGATTTATTGATGAGGCCCTAAATCCCTCCTTTCTTGCTACTCCAAGTATCATTGCTTTCCCATTCTAAAACTTCTCCCTGTAATGAACACTTAATAGTTGTTGTAGAACTAACCTACCCTATAAATCATTCATCTCGATAACAAGATCCAAAGTCTTCAATTTTATGTTGTCATGGTCAGTGACTGTTCTAACCAATGAGGCTATATACCCAATCATCCTTTTTTATTTTATGCAAATTGCAAACATTAAATATATAAACATGGTCTCATACCAGCATTTTCCTAATAATGAACACAATGTAAAATAATAACTAATGAAGGAGCTCTGAGGAATGCCTGGGTTGTAGGAGAGGTTTCCATCAAAGCAATAAAGATTTTCTTAACTTTTTATTTTTAAGAATCTACTCTAATTTGAAATGGCATATTTGGAAAACTGGTTTCTGCAAGTTAAGTGAAATAGATGTCCAAAAACTTCTCAAACTAAGACAAAAGGACACAGACAGGACAATAGATTGAGAGTCAAAAGACACCTTAGAGGTCATTATCCATCCTCTTTATTATACAGATGAAGAAACTGATGCCTATAAAGGTAAAGTCATTTTCCCATTATCCCATGTGTCTCTAGTGGCAAGATAAGAAGTCAAACCTTCAGATTCTGATTTGAAAGTTCAGGAATCTTTTTCACGGGACCACCAATTGATATTAAACCCTAGGTACACCACTTATAAACAGGAAGGCATCAAGAAAGTCCCTTCAACTTAGTTTCTAGATAAGTAAATCATTTTTTTTTTGAAGCCATTGGACTTTGCTAAAGGTAATATGCAGTCTCTTGTTCCTCCCTTCCATCCTTCCATATGCTGTCTTTACCTTTTATTCAGTTTACAATAGCATGAGAGATACCAATGCAAAAATTAATATCGGTATATATTTGTCTTCTTTCTTTCTTTGTCTTTCTCTTTCTCTATATTTTGTAAATTTCTCCATTTTTGTCTATTAAAAAAATCTAATATAAAGGAGTTGTTAAATATAATATTTTCTATATCCTAGTTCAGGTCTCTGGCTATCTACCTTTCATTCTACATTCTTCACATATAACCATATCACCTCTTTTGCCAAAAATATATTGGCAACCATATATACTTTGTTCATTTTTAAAAGATAATTTTATTTCATTTCTTTAATTGCTGAATATATTTCTCAAAAATACTGGCCCACAGCTACTTTGCTAGTAACAAAGAATGTAAAAATAGAACAAAAAAGGCAAACACTGTCAATAAAGCTAACCAATATATCAACCAGGTCTGACAATAGTATTTAATATTTCATAATTTAATATTCCATATTCATACTCCTTTAATTCTATAAAGAAGTTAAGGAGCAGGATTTCCTCACTTGATTTCTTTTATCTCATTCTTGGCACTTCAGGGGTGATATGTTTCAACCTACATGCTCCCATTGGTTATCTTTCCATTGTTTTGGGGGGATGATTTGATTCTTCTGAGATCATACATAGTATTCTGACAAAGAGACATACAACATAACCTAAAGAGTACTAGTCTTGATGGAGGATCTTTCAGAAGTTAAAAGCTTAGGATCATTGAAATTATCATTTATATTTCCAAGTGAAATTCAGATGGATCTTTTTTGGGGGGTGTAGTTCATTGTCCATTTGGAATATAGTCAAGTTCTCATTCTCCCTCCCTCCCTTCTTCCCTTCCTCCCCTGTCTATTTCTGTGTGTGTGTGTGTGTGTGTGTCTCAAACACACACACAACCCTCTTCCCCCTCTTTTTCTTGCTTTTTCGCTTTCCCTTTCTTCCTTTTTTCCTCCCTCCCTCCTTTCACCTTCTTCCTTCCTTCCTTCCTTCCTTCCTTCCTTCCTTCCTTCCTTCCTTTCTTCCTTCCTTCCTTCCTTCCTTTCTTCCTTTTCTCTCTTTTTCTTCCCCTTCTTTCTTTTCTCTCCTTTGTCCCTTTTCTTGTTCTTCCTCATTTTCTTCCTTCACTCCTCCTCTCTTTTCCTTTAACTTGGTTTTTGAAAAAATTTTGAGTTCCAAATTCTATCTCTCTCTTCTCTACCTCCATCTTGAGATGTTAAACAATAAGTTATAGGTTCTACATATGCAATTATGTAAAACATTTCCATATTTGTCATTTTGTACAAGAAAACTCAAACACAAGAAAAGTCATGAAAGAAAGTGAAAATAGCATGTATCAATCTGTATTCAAACAATATGAGTTTTTTTTTTTCCCCTCCTGTAGAAGTACTTAGTGTAGTTATTTATTAGTCCTTTAGGAAGTCTTGAATCATTGCTTTCTCAGTCTTTGTGTCTCTCTCGGTGTCTCTGTTTCTTTGTTTCTACCTCTCTGTCTCTTTTTGTCTTCCTGCCTTCCTGCCTATCTGTCTGTCTCTGTTTTTGTCTCCCTCTCTCTCCCTCTCCCTCTTCCTCTCCCTCCCTCTCTCTTCCTCCCTCTCTCTTCTCTTCTCTTCTCTTCTCTTCTCTTCTCTTCTCTTCTCTTCTCTTCTCTTCTCTTCTCTTCTCTTCTCTTCTCTTCTCTTCTCTTCTCTTCTCT